>CM022952.1:75125923-75313053 GCA_012931725.1 Litsea cubeba | reverse complement strand
GGACAGTACCGAGGATCGTTGGTTTTGCCAACATCACCCTGTCTTTTTGGTTCAGGCAAGGTGAGCTTACCGTTTGCCACAAGAGCCCCGAAGATTTCATCAACATCTTCGTCAAACGGGTATTTCTTCTCTACTCGTTCTTTGAAGCATCGAGAGTTCAGGTCTCTTACCAGCAGCTTTGTTTTCAGCTTTCTTTGGTGGCTGAGGAGCTTGACTTGGTCTGCACATTGAGGACCTCTTTCTTCTTTGGTTTAGAGGTTGCAATGGCTGTTGGCTCTTTTCCTTGATGATTTCTGACTGTGAGGTCTTTAATCACCGTTTCAGCTTCCATGGAGCTTCTAGGAGTTCTCCCAGGTTTTTTGATTTGTTGCCGATGATCATGTAGCGGATTCTGGCTCTCATGTTGTTTCGGCAAATGTCGACTAGCGACGCCTGTGGCAATACATCAGAGCATTTGTATGCCATTGCTTTCCACTTGTGAATGAAGTCATATGTTGATTCATTCTCCCCCCTGTTTTAGGCTGCACAGCTGAGCCATAGTAGCGGGGTGATCCTCACCTTTGAAGTGAGTCAGGAAGCGTGTCTCTAGCATGGCCCAATTTTGATTGAGTCCTCCGGCAGAGTGGAGTACCAATCGAAGGCCGTACCTTTTAGGGTACTTGCAAAGAGGCGGATTTTGAGTGCATCTTGATCCGCGATAGCTCCCGTCAGGATCTTGAAGTGGATGACGTGCTGTCTGGCTGATCCTTTTCCAGTATATGTTTGGAGAGTAGGATGCTTGAATTTGGTGGGGAACGGGACCGAGTCCATCCATAAGGGATATGGTGGCTTGATCCCATGCTCCTTGAGTATATCCTCTTCTTTTGCTTTGGCGAGGATACCGTCTACGTCCTTTTTGGTAAGGGCGCGTGACTCATTTTCTTCTCTATTTACCTCGTCGTCTTGATGATTCGGAGGAGGTTCATTGTTCGCCTGATTTTGGAAGGCGAGGAGAAGGTTTTCCATCAGAGTTTCAGTCCTCTGCTGGCCCTGTTCCAACTGCTGGATGCGGGTGATCGCATCTTCTGGAGGTGGATTGCGGGGTGGTGGCTCAGAATTTGTAGCCAAGACATTCATCCTTCGTGATTCGAACGAAGAAAACTGTCCTGGTGACTGAGCTGGGGCTCATTCTTTTTGAAGAAGAGCTTGAGGAAGGATCACTCTGCTGTCCTTTGCTTGAAGGAGCAGGGGATTCTTCTGAATGTCTTCTTGTCCTTGAGACGCTGCGGGTCATTGGACGTCGGGACATGGATTTTTGTTGCTGATTTTTGGCGCCTTCTGGTTTTTCCAACCATATGGACGGCAGCAACTTGGTTGGGTCTTTCTTTTTCGACCCATTTGGGAGAGACTTGAAGTGTGGGAGGTTGGGTCCTTTGCTTCTGTAGTCTCTTTTGCCGGTATAACGCGCGGCGGCGTATACGGCGAGCAATTTGAGCTTCGGTCAGCTCTGACTGGGCTTTGACGATGAAGGATGTGCTCCCTCGGGCGCAGCAGCCGAGTCTGTCTTCTTTTGTAGCTGGGCAAGGACAGGATGCGAACCCTATCCTTCGCCTGTTGCAGCGAAGCTTTGAATTTTTGAAGTTCGGCCCCTGTAGATATGAAGGGTCGAACTGCAGATTTGTAGGCCTTAGCAGGTGCTTGTGGAGGCCTTGTGATGCATGACTTGATTTTGGGCTTGTAGGAACAAGCCGGCTCATGCTGGGATGACTTGAGAGTCAGGTTGGAGATGGGTCTCTCCTCTTTCATATAAGCAAGAGGATAGAACTGGTTCTCCTTGAGTGGGGCCAGGAATGCTGGCTTAGTGGATGTATGGGACCTTCTCTGCTTTGATGAAGGTCTTGGGGACCAAGTCTTGGGGTAGACCTGGTTGTTTGCAGGTTGAGGCTTCGTGGGGCTGCCACGGGCTTCAGGCCTTCTGGTGCTCGCCTTTGGTGTCACGATAGTGACACGTTGAGAGGCGAGTTTCTGCTTCTTGGAGGGAGCAGTTTGTTCCTCAGGAAGTGGGAATGGTCCCAGCGTCCCAAAGACGATAGTCCGGGGAGTCGAGGTCGACCCGGAGTTCAGAGAGTTGCCGAGGGAGTTGACACTTCGGCAGCTGATGGGGCGCTTGTAGGTGCGCGTGGTTTGCTTCTGTTGAAGCATGAGTTGGTGCTTGTTTTCGTCGAAAGTAATGGTTAGTGAAGCTGCCATTGTTAGTTTTTCGAAAATTTCTGAAACAAGACCACATCCATTAGTAATCACAAGAATATAATGGGAAAGTTCTATGGTTTCGTCTTTTCAAATTGCTCGAGGTAGATGACCCAAGCAATATGAGGGAAGGCAAAATGCCATAGAAGGTACAATTGTTCTGATCGCAGATATGGTAAGCCCGGAATGGGCATCCCAGTTACTGCTAGAAGCAATTGTGAACTTAAATTCGACTTATCGAGAAGCAGAGCTTGCTCGAGGTAAGAAGAATATAAAGTTGGAGTTACAGATGTGCCGGTCGCAATACAGTAGACCCTGAAAGGGCGTACTAGTACCGCTAGACACAAATGTTTTGAGACCGCATCTATGAGATGAGATTCTCTGTTTTGAAAGGTCAAGATTGGATTCATCAAAGAGAGCAGATGGTATTCCAATCTGAACACGGGCTCAGCGATTTCCGCGAGCGCCAGTGCTCAGAAAGAAATGAACCATGATTTCTCGGATCTGAATCTAAAATGACGAGTTTTTTTTTTTGAAAGGCCAATATCGGGTTCATCAAAGAGAGCAAAAGGTACTCCAATCTGAACACGGGCTCAGCGATTTCCGCGAGCGCCAGTGCTCAGAAAGAAGAAGACCAAGATTTCTCCAATCTAAACCCAAAATGACGGAAGTTTTTTTTTTTTTTGAAGAATTTTTTTTAATAAAAAAAAAAAATCTTTTTTTTTATTTTATTTATTTATTTATTTTTTATTTATTTTTTAAGATTTTTTTTTGAAAATTTTTTTTATTTTTTATTTTTTATTTTAAAATTTTTATTTTTAAAAATTTTATTTTTGAAAAAATTTTATTTAAAAGACGAGAGAGTACACATAGGCCTCCTAACCTGGTCTTATGAAATCTTGATTGATAGAATTGCCTCCAGGTAAGGGTAGGATTACTTAATGAACCCGTTTGGAGGACCCTTGCCTAGAACAGTCAAGCTGTCTCCACACTCTGGACAAGGCTTTTCTTTGAATCAACCATGATCAAAGAACACAGTTGGTTTAACCTTAGTGGTCTATGTCTTTTTTTTTTTATATATTTTTTTATTTTATTTTTATTTTTATGAATTCATCGAAGAGAAACAATGGCCCAAAACCTTAGTCGAACAGGCTCAACATTTCTGCAAGCGCGATGAACGATAGGAACGGATAAAGGTTTCTCAATTTTGAATCCAAATTGAGAAATCTAAATTTTTTTTTTACATATATATATATATATTTTTAGATTTTTAATGAACTCATCGAAGAGAAACAATGGCCCAAAACCTTAGTCGAACAGGCTCAACATTTCTGCAAGCGCGATGAACGATAGGAACGGATCAAGGTTTCTCAATTTTGAATCCAAATTGAGAAATCTAAAATTTTTTTTTTTACATATATATATATTTTTAGATTTTTAATGAACTCATCGAAGAGAAACAATGGCCCAAAACCTTAGTCGAACAGGCTCAACATTTCTGCAAGCGCGATGAACGATAGGAACGGATCAAGGTTTCTCAATTTTGAATCCAAATTGAAAAATCTGATTTTTTACTTTTTTTATATATTTTTTTTAAGAAAAGAAAGAGTGGAAATAAATTCAAAGAATTAAAATTTCCAAACAAAAAATCTCATCTCATTTTTTTTTTATGCGGAATTCAACATAGGCCACCAATTATAAAGTAGCCAAGGAATCAAGAAAAGAAATATAAGCATAGAGCAAAATATATGATATGCAAATATTTCATTTCTAGCATCGTGTTCTCAAATAAACGAGTCCCACCGGGTGATGCCAGCTTGATGGACAGCGCTCCTGCTCGGTTCTACCGAGGTCGGCGGACGTGGGAGTCCGTTTGGTTCCGACCCTTTCGTAACCGGGGGGCAAGGGCGTGCATCAACATTTCTTTTTTTTGTGGGTGTGCCAGATTTTCTATTTTTACTTGGAATTGCAAGTGGTGATCCGGAGATCAACCTTCGCAAGTAAAAAGGAAATCAACTTCTTTCAAGTTTTCCATTGCACATATATTTAAGAAAAGAGACATTTTTCTTGATTTGCCGTGAAAGGCGATTTTTTGGCATTTATAGCCGATTTTGGCGTTTATAGCCGATTTTTGGCGTTTATAGCCGATTTTGGCATTTATAGCCGATTTACAATCCTTATCAACAATGAAAGACAAGAATTGTGATTTTTGTCTCTTTTGAAAAAATACAAACTACAATGAAAAGCAAGAAAAGGAGGATCTAACTTCTCAGGAGATTGTGGAGGACTCGTTTAGATTGACGGTCGCAAGCCATATGTGGGCTTCGCCATCATCCATGCAGATGAGAACAGAGGATGCTATTGATTCGCTTGGCTTGGCTATAACCTCGGGTTTTTAGAGGACAAAGACCAAAGGAAAGTCCTATGTCCAATAAAAAGCCGAGTAGACGGGCTGAAAAGCCATATCTAAACCATTGGAGGCAGGAGGAGAAGGCAAGGACCTTGGGGGGGGTACCCCCAAGGGACTTTTGTCACCTTGTTGCGGTGGCCGGTGTAGAACTTCCGCAGAGTTTTCTCTCTTTTTCTTTTCTCTGGATTTCTGACTGCTGTCTGTTGATGTTCGTTGTGTGTTTTCTTCTTGGAGAGCCCTCCTATTTATAGGCTTTTAGGTAGCCTTTTAGGTGGGTTTATGGGCTTTTAATGTCATTAAGCCGCATAATGGGAGGAGTTACAAAATTGAATTGTTTATTTTGTAACTCCTTTTTCTTGGCTTCTGATTGGCCGGAGGAGATTGAGGGCATTTAATCGCCTTTAATCGCCATGATGGGAGGAGTTTCATGGGTTAAATGCCATGAATTTCTTGACTTGTAACTCCCGAATGCTTGCTTCTGATGGGGCCGTCCAAAGAAATGGATTAATGACTGTAATAAAGTTAGTCAATTAATCGCATTAAGTGGTTGCCGAGCAGCTGAAGAGTCGCGGGCCGTGCCACGTCTTTTGAGATTCTTCTGTTGATGATCATCGATGGATCTTCATGTAGATCGACATCAGATGATCATGTAATTTCAGGTGTTTGTTGCCAACAGCGGGTCGGTGCCATCTGTCCTGTCGATTTCTCGATCGGTCGGGTGGAAAGCACACTTTTTTTGGTTGACCGGGTGGCGATCAATACTGTCTTCGATACTCTTGATGATTTACCCGTGTTTTGGACGGATGTCAGAGGACTTGGTGTCTCAAAAGCATGAATTTTGGAAAGTACCAGAGGCTGGGCTCCTCGAATCGCGAAAAAAAAACGGCGAAAACCGGGGTTTCCGGGGCTTTCCCGGCGACCCCGGGGTCCAAGGTCGCCGGCGACCCTGGCCCAGGGTCGCAGGGGCCTGCGACCCTGGCCCAGGGTCGCAGGGGTCTGCGACCCTGGGGGGTTTTCCCCCTTTCGTGTCCCGTTTTGCGTCCGTTTTTGTTGTTTTTTTATTCTTTTTTCTTCTGTACTTTTCCGTGACATTTTGACCATTTATTGGCCTGATTTCTTTGTAGGAAACCTAATGAGAATCCTTGCATTTTATTTTGCAAAGTTTCCAATTTCCTGAGAAAGCCGAAGACTTTGTCGCGCAGAGCTGCCGATTTTCCGTCAGAAGCTGAAACTGGGTCAAACGATGTCGGAATGACCTGAAATTTGGTGTGAAGCCTCCTGAGCAATAAATAAGACCAACCATAGGCTTTTGTTTGAGTTTTGAAGCCGTTTGGGGTCCTATCACCTGTAGACTTGCTTTTTGTCGCGATGAAGATGTCGCGGTTTGATGTGCGGTCAACCGATGTCCGATTGACTTGAAATTTGACAGGGAACCTATTGGAGTCATTTTAAGATGATCCATAGGCTCTGTCTTGGAAACCATGGTCTCGGAGAGCTTTTGTCGCCGAGAGCTCCTTTTCGGCTGTCGGAGAAGCAAAGTTAGGCCAAATGATTTTGAAATGGCCCGAAACTTCTTGTGTACTCCTCTTTTGGCTGTCTGGAAGAATCTTGCAGTTTTTTGTTTGATTCTGACAAGATTTGATTTTTGGAAGCAGCATTACCTATTTATGGCAGGTTGCGACTTCATGTAGCTCTTTGGATCTTGAAAAGGCAAAGTGACTTTTTTGGTGTCAACAAAGATTGGGAGGCTCTGATCTTCACTGACTCTTCAGTCCGGTCTTCGGCGTCCTGAGCTCTTCAACACCCTTTAGATTGCAAGCTTGAAGACTCTGAATCTCACAGAGCTCTACAATACCCTATGGTCAGTGAGACCAAAGTTTGCAAACAAGGGCCCCCTCAGCCCGAGGACCTCTTGATCCTGCCCGCCGCTCGGAGGTCTTGACATCCCACAAGAAGATCTGCAGCTTGGTTCCACGCAGAGCCCTGTGGGATGAAAACAAGACCGCCAAACGCATGGGGCGCCACCAACCCACGACTGCAAAGATTCCCATGCACCAGCGCCGGAGAGGGTTGGCCGTGGACCCGCGCTCAGAGAGCGGGCAGTCCACGAGGATCGTCTTCAGAGAGCGCGCAGACTACGACAGACTGTCCCCCTCGGAGGAAGCCGTCTTCTGGCGCAAGGGTTCCCCCCGGGTCAAATGTTCCTAGTGATCTACCAAGCATGGCTGCCAGGTTGGTTAACGAAGATAGACAGGTTCCTATGTCTATATGGATTAAGGCGTCCATGTTCTTTTTTCTCTCCCATGGCGAGCTTGCCACTCCTATTTATAGGAAGAAGAAGGGCCCGGTCTTCAAAGGAGTTTATGAGGCGAGGTCTCCCACACCCAACGTGACATGCACGTCTTCCTACATGCTGACCAGCAGTTCCGATGGCGCCACGTGGAGCCATCCGCTCGTTTTCCTCATTGGCCATACCGCCACACTTACTGCTATTTATGGTCTTCAGAATACGGAGAATCAGCACAGATACCTACGAAGATTGTTCGGTACTCTCTCCAACTCAAGGCTCACACGTCATGTCACATTAAAGTCACTCAGCCGAACTCAAAAAAGAAAGAGAAGGAGAGAAAATGCACAAGTCAAAGAGCCCTGTTTTTCATTAAAGGTGAAGGACATTACAGAGCTAATCGTTACACGCAAAAGATAGAAAAGAAAGATTACAAAGAGCAGAAACAAGAAAAACACAACTACTGCGGCTTCGGCGACTCCACCAGTATGATCACCGACTCTGATGAACCGGCGGTCTCGGCTACGGCCGCAGCCTTGTTTGGCACGTCACCAGCAGCAGGGGCAGAAGGAGCGTCGCCCTGAGGCGCGACTGGGGCATCGCTGGCAGGCGGAGCAGTTGGAGTAGAGCTCAAACAGAATGGAGTAGCTACAGGGGCTTCAACTGGGGCACTCTCGCCCAAAGGAGTAGAGCTCGGCTCAGGGACTGGGTCCGAGTAATTCGGCAAGTTCCGATAGACCGGGTGGTCTTCGGGAACCCCTGCACACCTCAGTGCGGCCAAGCACCCTTCCTCGAACAGAATGGAGGTGATCTCCTCCACCTGCTTCTCATACTCCTTTGTGGCCTGGTCCACCCCCTTCTGGAAAGAGGACTGTGCCTCGGACAGCAGAGAAGCCTTGAGGCCAGCATTCTCCTTCTTCAGCTTGGCACTTCTTGTCTTCAACTTCTCGATTTCGGCACGCCCGGCCAGCACTTCGCCGCGCAGCCTCGTCGCCTCAGCCGCCGACTCAGACCTCGCTCTTGCCAGCTCCGACTCCAGCTCGGCGATCCTCTTGGTCTTCATCCAGATATCACCCTTTAGTTGATGAGTCTTCGACGTGAGTTCAGTGCCGCTGACCAGAGCTACGTCCAGCTGAGCGGTCGCCTCGGCGCTACCCCTCTTCAGCTCTTCCAGCTCCTTCTTCAGCCTCTCCCTCTCAGACTCCAGCTGGGTGACCTTCGCAACGTTCTTGTCACTCCTTTCCATCACTGCCAGGAGCCTTTGCACGTTCTGCAAAAGGAAAAAGTAAGTCGAATAGAAGCAGCCGACCTAAAGCACTTGAAGAAAGGCGTTGAAGATACTTACCAAAAGATTAGCCTGAATCGCCGAAACCAACAGGCTTTCGTTGTCTCACCTCGCGTGCACTTCCATGTCTCGCGGCAAGGCACAAGCTTTTACGAGGGCTCCAATGACGTCGGTGTTCCCCATCAGCCGATCCTCGACGTTTAGAGACTTCCCGGGCTGCGTCTCCATCTTGGGTCTCCACGCTGCTGGGCAGTTCGAGGTCCGGAGGCCGATCCGGACCCTTACCCTACCGAGATGGTGAGCTCGCGGGCCGCCCCGCCAGTCACCTTGCTAGCCGACGCACTCTTTTCAGGCGGAGCCTTACCCTTAGGACCTCGCGCAGGTGTCTTACCCTTCGGAGGTTGCTCAGCCCCCAAGTCCTTCTCGCCCGCCTTGGACTTCTTCCTTGGCGGGGACCCCTCCCTCGGGCGATCCGGCGAGCGTCGCCGCGCTCCCTCGCTCGGTGTGGTGGCAGGAGCGGAAGTGGCAGCAGCACCCCCCGAGCCTGAATCCGCGCGGGTGCTGGCAGACGATGGTGTCGCAGAAGAAGAGGATCTTTGCCTGAACTTGGTCGCCAGATCCTTGGTACCAGGCACTGTCGAGCCTCCCTCCATTCCTTCCTCCTGGTCAGACGAATAGGCGTCCACTATCTCCCTTAGGTTCGGCGACCCTGAGCTAGAAGAAGTAGATGCCTCAGCGCCAGACGCAGCTTGGCTCGCAGCAGGGTCGATCAAAGGGACCCTGGCAGGCACGGCCAAGGTGACAGGAGGATGGTTAGGCTGCGGCTCGTCCTCCGGAGCCGCTCCGATTCTCCTATAGTGGCCGCGGTACCTCGGCGTATACCCCAGCAGCTTCCAGGTCGATCTGGTCTTGTGCCCTTTGTACCTCTTGACCTTCTTGTGGTCGTCAACGTTCTTCCTCCAGCCTTCGCTCACAGCCCGGCGTCGCCTCGCGTGCAGTTCTGCGCCACAAACAACAAAGAGTATCAGCTCGGCGACATAAAGGTTGAGCAAAATAAACAGAGAAAAGAAGCAGTATTTACTTGGGACGGCCTCGAGGTGGCGAGGGACCATCAGTCTCTTGTCGTCACCAGCGCCGAATTCCCAGTCCCCTGACACACAGAAGAGTCCTCCTCGGCGTTCTTACTGGAATCCTCCAAGGCCAGGACGAAGCCTCTTCGGCGCTGCTTCACTCGGAGATAATAATTGTTTCCCCCAGCCTTGCAGATGTCATAGACGTCCTCGATGTCATGAACACCTAGGTTGGTCCCCAAGATCTCGTTCAGTTTTGCCGTGCCCATAATGACTTTGAAGCCATTGGGCATCAGCTGGCACGGGTAATCGACCAGACGCTAAGGCAAGCCCTAAGCAGGGGGTGCAGAGGAAATCTGACCCCACCCTCGATCACGGAGATCAGAGGGAACGGCATACAGCCGCAGGACCAGCCACGCGTGGCATAGTCGATGGGATTCGCCGGCCTGAGGCGAACTCCCTCCGGAATGTTGTAAGTAGCCCTAAACCTAGCTATGCCCTCGTCTGTATCTAACCGAAACCTAGGGGTGCCAATGTCTAAAAGAAGAAGATAGCGGAAAGAAACCCTAAAGGCGAAGAAACCCTAAAAAACAGACAGGGGCACGAAGTTACTTACAGGAGCAGGAGGGCGAGTCAAGAACAGGTCTGGGCGCGTCCTACGGTTGTCTTCGCCAGAGAGATCTCGAAGAGCAGAGCAGAAATCGAAGACAAGGGCAAAGGAAATCAGAAGAAAGAAAGAAAGGAGACGATCCTATTTATAGAAAGAAAACCCTCCTAGGGCGCCACTTTCGAATTCGAAGAGACGGATTTCGCAATCCACGCCTGTTCCATTAATGAGACAGCGCAATCAGTAAAGAAGCTACACGTGTAGCCATCGGTTCGCTTCCCAGGACGGATAGGACGAAACATTTATTGCCTCAGAAAAGTTAAAGCGACATCAAGCAATGATCGCTGCATCTCCAGACGGGTTCTCTAGCTTCTTACCCCTAAAGGCAAGGACGCTTAAGAGGTCAAAAGCTAGGGGGCAATTGTGTGGGGAGATTTTCAAAGCTCCAGGATTACGCTAATCACGGCCATCAGATGGGACTAAGCCTTCTCACGTGCCATCCGCGTGCCACCCACGTGGCACCAGACTCACCTCGGCTACCAGGACAGAGGCTTCAGCTGAAGTCAGACAGGTTCGGGCCGCTAGCGCCGAGCTCGGCTACCCAGGTGCCCACCTCGGCTGAAAGTCCGACCTCGGCCGAAGGAGCCGGGACGAGAGCCGAAACGAGAGAGAATCTCCACTCGCACCCTTCGCCCCCCACGTCATCAGACACGTGGAGGAATAGGGGCGCGAGCCAGTGAGACAGATGCGACATCCAGCCGTCCACAATCTTCGCCAGATCACTGACAGGGCGGCATCCAGCGGTTGAGGCCAAATCAGGGCAAGGCCCGAGGATGGATCCGATGGTACCCCTACCGCCAAAGGCGTCCAACACAATCTGGCCCAACAAGACGCGCATTTAATGGATGTGGGCTGATCCGACTGGCATTAAATGCAAAGTGGGCTGGAATGGACCGCATTTATTACTTTGTGGGCTGATGATGACTTCCCTATCAAGTCATGGGACCCACACCAAAATATCATCCAAAGATATCGCCCAGTCGTCTATAAATAGAGCCTCATTTCACATGCAAGGTATGCACAATCAAAACCTGAGAGTCGTTACTCTGCCTCTCTTCTTCCTCTCCTTCCTTTGTTCCAGTTCACTTACTGACTTAGGCATCGGAGAGCCTTGCGCCGCTCAGGCCAGGGTCCTCTGACCGTTTGCTTTTCCCTTTTAGGCTTTCAGGCAGCGGATCATCTTCTTCATTTGGATAAGTCCTCTAAGGCACCTCGATTATTGTGGGTCATATTTTTTCTGCACCTACAGGAATCAACTTAGCCAGGTTCCTAGTGGTTGGAAAACCAAGCTCTGCATCATCTATGCCTAATATATATATATATATATATCCTAAGCTGAAGCTTAAGATAAGGTAAGCTGAAGTAAGCTCAATTACGTAGTGGGGCCCACTTGGGGACCCATATGGGGATGGGGGTGGGGGGGATTTCAAGGACTCCCTGGGACCCTTCCTACAAAAAATCAGCCCAAATCGTGGTTTCTATCATCTCCATCTGGGCACCAAAAGTTTAATGGTTAACGGTCTATTCGGATTAATACATAGTCGATCTAACGGTCTAGTAAATTCGGATTTGACCAAAAGTTAGTGGGCTTGTGCAATTTAAGGGGGTCGTGTGTTTGGTCCATTTGGATGGATCAAGGATGAGCCCTAGAAGCGTTAGCTTACGGAATCATATCATAAGCTTAAGCTTAGGAGAGCCTTGCTCATATATATATATATATTTGAGCAAGGCTCCCCTAAGCTCGAGCTTAGGGAGAAAATTTCGTTAGCTCGTGCTTGTGGGGCCCACCTTTGTTCCATCCAAATGGACCAAACACATGACCTCCTTAAATTGCACATGTCCACCAACTTTCGATAAGATCCAAATTTACTGGACCGTTGGATTGACTATATATCAATCCGAATGGATTGTTGACCATTAAACTCTTGGGCCCATATGGAGATGATAGAAATTACGGTTGGGGCTGATTTTTTGTAGGGAGAAAGATCCTAGGGAGTCCTTGAAATCCCCCCACCCCCATCCTCATGTGGGTAACCAAGTGGGCCGCACCACACACTTGAGCTTACCTTATCCTAAGCTTGAGCTTAGGAGAGCCTTGCTCTATATATTTTGTTCAGTATATCTTCTCATCTAATTCTGTGTTTAAGGATGTTTCAAATATTGATTGATGGCAGAGACCCAAATGCTGTAGATACAGAGGGACTTACACAGCCAACTCTTCTGTACTTAGCTCGTGAGAAGAGGCCCGAACATTCCCACAACTTCAAAGCTGGACCACTGAATGCACTGGTATAATCTTTTTGCTTTTGAAGGCTAATATCTAGACCATAGTTTGAAAACTCAAATGGACTTGAGAAAAAAAAATAAAAAATACTCAAATGGAACCTTTCACCTTCCTCTTTTTTGTGTTATGTTTGTTCTTCTTACTTGATGCTTCTATTTTAATGGAATCTGTCGTTGCTGTTCAAAAAAAAAAAAAAACCCTCGAATGGACTTACACAAAATCGCCCGAGTCGCTCAGATTGGGCAGTCCCCCAGTCAGGCGAGTTAAATGCTTGATGTTGACCAAGAAAATTGCCAGACTCGCCCGATTTACTATGGTCATGACTTCAGAGTCTTAAAACTATGTTTTGGGCTAAATTCAGCTAAGGGCTTTAGATTGAGAGCCTTGATCATCCTTCAGTAATAGATAAGGCGAGTTTGAATTTTACATGTTATGCCAGGCCAGGCCATATAATCTGGTTTTTGTACAAAAATTGATGTAGGACTAGCTCAGTTAGCCATTGAGTCAATGTCCATGGTGTGAGAAGGTTAGAATAGGAATGAGTTGGCTGGGATAGAGGTGTTGAGGATGATGGAGGTGTTTTGGGTGGTGGGTTGGGCGAGAAATGGAGTGGGGGAGATAGAGAAAAAGGAAAGTAGCCCTATATTAATGATGATGAAGATAAATATATCTTTTATATTAGTTCGTACCTTCTTCTAAACTTCTCTGATATAAGGGAAGTTCTATATGCACCACGTCTTTTGCTGAACCCACCCACTTTTTAAAAAATATCCAAAATACCCTCTTTTCTCTCCCATGCAGATCACCGTTCTCCTTCTCCGCCAGCCTTCTTCCTTTCCTCCTGCCACCTGCACCCACTGCACACCGCCCTCTTCATCTCCCTCTCTCTTCGCCATCTTCTCCTCTCCCAGCTTCACCCTTTCTATCTCCGTTTTTTCCCTTCGCCCAGCAACTCTCTCCGCCCCACTGCGCACCCATCTCTCTCTTTCTCCCTCTCTGTCATCGCCGGCTCCATCTCCCTTCTCTCTCTCTCCCCCTTCTCTTCTCCTTCTTTTGTTTCTCTCTATCCCTGCTTCACCATATCTCTCCTTCCATCTCCATTTTTCCACTCCGCCCTGCAACTCTCTCCGCCCTCTCTTGATCACAGTCTTCTCCAGAGCTGCACGGAGTCTCGGAGCCGTGCACATAGAGAGGTGCACGGCCGGAAAATCCCGTGCATTTTTCACTTGCACGGTTTATCATATCCGTGCACCGAGCGCAGTCTTCTCCAAATGAGCACGGAGTTTCGGAGCCGTTCACATGAGAGGTGCACGGCTGGGAAATCCCGTGCATTTATCAATTGCACGGTTTATCATAACTGTACACATGAGATATGCACGGCTGCCTCCCTCTCCCCACCCACCGGCGACGAACGATCCTTCTGCAGTCCCAGTCGCCCTGCTGCGCGTAGCAGATCGCCACCTCCCATGTAGGCACCGTTCTTGGCCGACGATGTGGTGCCGTCCCTTTTCTAATGAGAAAACCCTAATCCCAAAACCCTCTCCATCTCTCTTTCTCCTACGAAACCATCTATCCACAAATCAAAGACCATCACCATCATCTGATCGAGTGAGATGGGTTATAGAGGCCAGAGGAAGATCAATTCCATTGGGACAGTGGCTCCCAAAAACCGCCTTCTTCTGTCTGGAGCGGCTCCGTCCTCTGTGGCGACCTCAACAAGGTCACCCTCGGCCAAGAACGATGCCACGTCGTCGGCCAGGAACGGCTCCACGTCGGCCAGGAACGACGATCTTCCATCTCCCCGCCCTCCGCCCTCTCCATCTCCATCTCCCCCTCCTGTCTCTCTCCCTCTCCCTCCCTTTCTCTCTGTCCTTCCTTCCTTTGCAGGCAGCACCAAGGGGGTGGCGGGCGGAGGTTGCCGGAGCAGGGAGAGGGAGGGGTATTTTCGTCATGTGTAAATTTTTTTTTTAAAAGGTGGGTGTGTTCAGCATTGTATGTGGGTGAGTATAGAATTTCCCCTGATATAATTATAGCAATGGATGCACCCTACCAAATATGCAACATGAAAAATCTAATGGTATCATATCTCAAGCCCATGGTCCATATCCTTCGCCTATGTATTCATTGCAAAATGCGCGTATAGCCTAGCCGAGTCTCTTTGGTTTGGAGATACAACAAAGGGTGGGTGGAACATGCAAGGCATCGGAGAGCCTTGCGCCGCCCAGGCCAGGGTCCTCTGACCTTCCATTCTTCTTCCTTTTCTCAGGCTTCAGGTGCAGGCATCGGTGTTCCTAATCTCCTTGGATAAGTCCGTGCAGGCACCCCCTATTCTTGTGAGTTACATTTTTTGCACCTACAATTGGCGCCGTCTGTGGGGAACGGCTACAAAAAGTCATCTTCCCCAAACACCATGCCTCGAAAAACCAGAAAGGGAAAAGAACCACTGACACTGTCGACACAACTGCCGACGATCCCCCGCTGGGAAAGGTCAGGAGCAAGATCTGGCCCAGCAAGCGTCCGACAGCAGGATACTCGATCGGTTTCATCCTCTGAGGATTCGACCTCGACTCTGCCTTCCAAAAGGCGCACCCTGAAGAGCAACAGAAGTAAGCGGGCCCATGGCGAAAGCTCGGGTAACAACCGCGACTCCAGAATGTGGCTTGATCGACGCATAGAGCAAGCAGTACGACAGCACATGGAGATGGCCGGCTTCGCTCAAGTTCGGGTGAACTCTGACGATTTCGGTACATCTCCATTCTCTCCGGAGATCAGAAGCTTCCCCCTTCCTGAAGATTTCAAAGTCCCGAGGTTCATCGTTTACGATGGAACCTCGGACCCAGCAGCACACCTCCGGCACTTCACTCAGAGGATGTCGGTGTGGGGCGATACAGGCCACCTGAACTGTAGAGTGTTCTCTTCCAGCCTCGGGGACCTCCCCCTAAAATGGTTCTGCGCACTGCCCCAAGGGTCTATCAAAAGTTGGCAGCAGCTCCGTAGTTCCTTCATGACAAAGTTTCAAGTTCACAGGGTCATCCCCAGGTCAGCCGCCGACCTGATGGCCCTCAGAGTGAAGCGGACCGAGAGTGTCACGCAGTTCGCCAAAAGGTTCTGGGCTGTCTACAGCCAGATCGAGAATGCCTCAGACGCAATAGCAGTTCTATCTTTCCAACAAGCCCTCCTACCAGGCAACAAGCTTCGAAGTGACTTGGTCATGTATCCCGTAGTCACTATGGCAGCACTGATGACTCGGATAAACAGATTCATCAGGCAAGAAGCAGACGAAGCCCGAGCCCGAGAGTAGTTCAACCTTTACGAAAGCGACCAGATAGCTTCCAGCTCGGCGGATGTCTCCAGCTCTCTAGCAACCCCCAGCTCTGCTGAACTCTCCTCCAGCTCGGGAGGCAGCTAGGCGTCTCCTGTCATCACCTAGCTTCGACCGCCCGTCACCTTCAATCGCACGACCCTCTACCGTCATTTCGGCGGCACGGTCCTCTACTGTCAGCTTCGATGGCGCCGTCAGCTTTGACCGCCCGTCAGCTTCGATCGCACGACCATCTACCGTCGTTTTGGCGGCACGGCCCTCTACTGTCAGCTTCGATGGCGCCGTCAGCTTCGATGACACCGGCACGACCCTCTACTGTCGGCTTCGATCGTACGACCCTCTACCGTCATTTAGACGGCACGGTCCTCTGTTGTCAGCCTTGATCGCACGGTCCTCTACCGCCTTCAGTCATCCAGAGCCACCGAGCTCACCCTGGGGTCGTTTTATACACTCAGGCGTGACTCGCGTTCGGCAACAGGGCAACCAAGTCCTCGGGTAGATACACCCAGGCTTCTTGGCCTCCAAACGACCTCATGCTGGTCCGTCCACGTGCTGGTTTCCACCTCACGCTGGTTTCGGCCTCATGCTGGTCTCGACCTCATGCTGGTCCATCCACTTGCTGGTTTCCACCTCACACTGGTTTCGGCCTCATGCTGGTCTCGACCGCATTAAACGACCTCATGCTGGTCCGTCCACGTGCTAGTTTCCACCTCACGCTGGTTTCGGCCTCATGCTGGTCTCGACCGCATTAAACGACCTCATGCTGGTCCGTCCACGTGCTGGTTTCCACCTCACGCTGGTTTTGGCCTCATGCTGGTCTCGACCTCATGCTGGTCCATCCACTTGCTGGTTTCCACCTCACGTTGGTTTCGGCCTCATGCTGGTCTCGACCGCATTAAACGACCTCATGCTGGTCCGTCCACGTGCTAGTTTCCACCTCACGCTGGTTTCGGCCTCATGCTGGTCTCGACCGCATTAAACGACCTCATGCTGGTCCGTCCACGTGCTGGTTTCCACCTCACGCTGGTTTCGGCCTCATGCTGGTCTCGACCTCATGCTGGTCCATCCACTTGCTGGTTTCCACCTCAAGCTGGTTTCGGCCTCATGCTGGTCCCGACCGCATTAAACGACCTCATGCTGGTCCGTCAACGTGCTGGTTTCCACCTCACGCTGGTTTCGGCCTCATGATGGTCTCGACCGCATTAAACGATCTCATGCTGGTCCGTCCACGTGCTGGTTTCCGCCTCACGCTGGTTTCGGCCTCATGCTGGTCTCGACCGCATTTCACGACCTCATGTTGGTGTCGCCCCCGTGCTAGCTACGCGCTTCACACAGGTTCGGCTTCATGTTGGTCTCGGCCAATACCAAAGAGACTGTTCCACGTCTCCACCTCAACCGATGGCAGCTCAACTAGAATGCCGAAGAGACTGTTCCACATCACCTCCTCGGCCTCATGCTGGTCTCGGCAGCGAGCACATCTCGGTTCTCAGCTGCACCCAGCTCGGCAGCAGTGCCAGTCCTCAGCTCGGCGTCAGTGCCAGTGTCCAGGTCGGCAGTAATGCCGTCCCCCTCGACAGCATCACTAGAATACCTCCAATGAGACTGCACCTCTGGTGACGAGCTAGCTAGCTGGTCATATCTGTCACTCAGTTGGTGACAAATGAGTTGACTGAAAACCACCAATCTCAAGCAACAAACAGCTCCAAGGCACAAGTGTTGTCCTCCGTGATACTTAGCGTCTAATGAGCTCAGTGAAAGTCCTGGGGATCCTAACCCTAGAGGGGGGGTGAATAGGGTGAGCTACTAATTAGTGACCAATTATGACCAATTTTAACTTCTTTAAATTAACTAGTCACTTGTGATGATTAACAAACAAAATGCGGAAGCTAATAAACAAAATCACCACATAGCACACACCATAACACAATGATTTATAGTGGTTCGGCCTCAATGCCTACATCCACTACCGGCTTGTGTATCCAACACCCCACCGGATTTCCACTATTATGCTTTTCAAAAGGCTAAGCAATAACCTCTACAACTATGCTTTTCTAGGCTAAGCAATAACCTTACAATGTGCTTTTATAGGCTAAGCAATAACCTTTACACAATGCTTTTCTTAGGCTAAGCAATAACCTTAATACATAAAAGATTTCTCTCAAAGAAAGTGTCTTCACAAAACACTCTTATGAGATTACAATTTAAGCTCTAATAAATTGCCTCTAAATAGGCGGATATGAAATTGAAAAACTAACTCACGCAACACTCTATGAAATGCAAAGATGTATGCTCATGATGTGTGTGTGTGTGAATACTTCAATCAAGTTAAAAATGAAAGGTCAATCAATTTATGCTAATAGCATTTAAAAGTTTAATGCACATAAAAAGATATGATTGAAGTGTAATGCAAATCACTTGTAGAAAATGCAAACTTGTTAATGATTATGAAAATCAAAATGTCACAAGTTGAATGAAACTAATTAAGATTAAAACAAGTGATGCATGTTCAATGTTGTTTTCAAAATAAACTTGTTTAACTAAACTTAAAATAGATTGAAAACAACAAAGAGGATTCAAACAAGTTATAGAAACATGTTATTAAGGAAATCAAAGATTTTGACTAAACATGTTTAAGAAGTTTTCTAAAATAACCTTGATTTGAATCTAAGTGAAGAATCCAATAGAATCAAAGATTATAAGAAGAATGGATTCAACACATCATAGTTATCATGCTATTAAACATTTCCCAAAGATTTAAACAAAGCATATAACATATGATTAGTTTAAGCAAAGCTTACTTAGAGATTTAACTTCATTAATCTAAGCTTGAGCTTTACTAATGACCCTCTTGGTCTCTCTTAGTTCATCCCCTTTATCTTCTCTCCAAACTCCTCAAAGATGGCTTGGAAGCTCCAAAATGTTCAACCACCTTTCAATGGGAATGAACCCCTTTTTATACTCAAAAAGTTGAGTTCTGCGAGTGCCCGGTCGACCCCATAAAAGCCCCGGTCGACCTGGCCTCCAACGATCATAAAACTGACCGTTTGAAAAAGAGCTGTTGGCTCTTTCCCGGTCGACCCGCAGTGGGCTCGGTCGACCGGGTCCATGGGCTCGGTCGACCGGCCACACTGCGGGTCGACTGGGTCCCCTGGACCATTTGCCCCAAAAATGCATATTTTGCATATTTTTAAGTATTTTCAAATGGGGACAATTGGGCCACTAAATCAAGCATGAAAACATGATTTTAAATCATTCTAAGTATTTTAAAAAATCATGAAACATAAAAAGCCAAACATAATTTGAAACTTTAAAACATTGGCTAGCTTGATTTGTAAAAATTCTTTTTCAAATAACATGCATCCAACATTTAAATCCAAAACAGTACATACTATAAAATTTGCAATATTTAAAACAATGCATGTATAAAACCAGATTTCAAGATTTTCTAAATCAATGCATGTGTGTGAATTTAAATGATGAATAAAATGAATGATGCATCCATCAAATTGTTTGTTAGTTTGTCCTCTACTCAATGGAGTCCGAAATCCCTTTCTCCTCTTCTCCCTCAAACCCTCAACCCCTCTTTGCCCTGCCCGACTCAGCTCCCCCCCCCTCCGTCAGCTCCCACCGAATCCCCTTTTCCTCTTCATCCCTCTGATTTTCCCCCTCTACCTAGCTCTCAGCATTCCATCCCTGCTCAGCTTCAGCAACTCCCACAGCCCCAGAACCAGTCGGCAACCTTCCAGATCCAGTCTTCTTCCTCTCTGTCCCAACCTCAGGTACTTCTCAATCCCCTAAATCTGGCTCCATCTTCCTCTTCCTCCAACCTCTGCTCAGACTCCTCTCCGGTCTGGGACTGTGCCCAGCTCGAACTCCTCCAGAACCACCTAGCTGGTCTGATCCGCAAGGTTAGGGGTTTTCCTCCCCAAGGTCAGCCGGTTTCCACGACATCAGACCTTCCCCCATTGAGACCTCCTGATCCCCATCTCTCCCTCCCTAATCTCTCAGCAATTCATCCGGCTCAGCCCCTCTGCCCCCAACCTCCCGCCCAGGTGGCAGTAACCAAGTCTTGGTTAGACCTTTTCCCTGACTCCAAACCCATCTCCCCCTCTGATTATCCCCCATCCTCTCTCATAGATGGCCAGCTTACCATGAAAATCCCCTCCTCCATGATAGAACCCAGTAGAAATTCCTTCTCAAATGCAGCCATAGGGAAAATTTTCGGAAAAAGACCCACTGTTGAATGGCTATCTCTCCAAGTCAACTCCAACTGGAACCTCTCCAAGCCCTGTCTCCTCTCTTTAACAGACAAGGGCCTTTTTCTATTTAGATTCAGCTCCAAAGAAGACAGAGATCTAGCCATCTCTAGATCTCCTTACTCTCTGCAAAATAGGAAACTTCACCTGCAACCCTGGTCTCCGGGTCAAGACCCCTCTGATTGGCCTTCCCTTCATCCTGTCTGGATCAGAATCTATGGTATCCCCTACCATTGCTGGAGTAGCAACATTATCCTCTCTCTTGCTAGCTCTATTGGCTATCCTCTCAAACTGGATGATATTACTGCAACCCAAAAAATCCTCTCTTTTGCGCGTGTTCTGGTCAATTTGGATATCTCGAAGCACAGGCCCTCAGAAATCAAGGTTGATTTAGAAGGAGAAACAGAGGCACTTCTATCCATCTCTTATGAAAATCTCCCCTGTGCTCTCTGCCTATCCAAGGGCCATTCAGAAAATCTCTGCAGATACAACACCATCCCTGGCCACTCAAATAATCTCGGCAGTCTCAACACCTCTTCTGCGGTCAATTTCTCCTCCCCACCCCTAGATCAAGTAGGAGTCTTGGGGAAACATCCCAACCCTCCCCTTTCCCCTGTAGCACCCCCTACCTCTGCCTTCCCCTCCCCTCCCTCTCCCCCCTGCCCCCCTCCACCTGTAGATACAATTGTCCCTGATCCAAATCAGCTTACCCCTGCTGTCAGTATTTCTCCTCCAGTCCAAACCAATATATCCACCTCAGACACCAATCAAGCTATTCCTAGTCCCTCTACCTCCTACCCTCATAACAATTCTTCCAGACTAGAAGCTCTACCCCAGGACATTATGCTGGAAATCCTAGCCAAAACCCCAGCCCCTTCAATTGACATTTCTAATCCGTTTGAAATTTTGGAAAAATGCTCCTTCAAAGACCCAGCTCTGAATACCCCTTTCTCTAACCTTCTTCCCTCAGATGAAGAGGAAACCCCTAACCCTTCCCATCAGATAAATCCTCACTCTGAAGCCATCTCTCTTGAAGTGGACCTAACTCCCTATTCAAACCAAAAAAAGAAAAAGAAAAACAAGTCCAGACTTAAAAATTCCTTCTCTCGGCCTAACACTAGAAGCCTAGCTGGTAAGCCCCCCCACTCCCCCAATCTTTAATGATTAAGGTCCTTTTTTGGAACTGTAGGGGAATTGCAAATTCCCCTACAAAGAGAGCCCTTCAGCACCTGGTCCACACTAACTCCCCTGATGTTATTTTCCTTTCCGAGCCTATGACTTCTTCTCCTCCTCCCCTTATGCTTTCTTCTCTGGGTTACGATGGTTTTTTCTCTAATGCTAACCAACCTATGGCTTCCATTTGGTGCCTGTTCAAATCAAATTCCTCCCTTGATATAACCCTTCTAGACTTCTCTTCCCAATTTCTCTCTGTCTCCTTCACAAATCCTTCCAATTCTGTTAGATGTCTCCTCACTGGTATTTATGCTTCTACTAACTACATCCAGAGAAGAGACCTATGGGACTACATCAAGATCAAAGCTTCAACCTCGCTCCCTTGGTGTGCAATAGGGGACTACAACACCATCCTTTCTGCCTCAGAAAAACTCAGTATCAGGCCTTACCGGCTGATTACTGACTTTCAGCAACTGGTCATCTCTTCTGGTCTTCAGGATATGGGCTACACAGGTAACCACTACACCTGGTCAAATAACCGCAGGGGAGCAGGCTATGTGGCAGCGCGGTTAGACAGAGCTCTTTGTAATCACCTCTGGCACTCAACTTCAGGAGACCCAACCATCACCCACTTGCCTAAATACTCCTCTGATCACTGCCCTCTTTTCCTCTCCTACAATTAGAGGCCCACCTCAGTCAATGTCCCGTTCAAGTTTGAGGCAATGTGGCTTCAACATCCGGACTTCCTTTCTCTAGTTGCTGATAGTTAGAACACACAGCCCGCAGGGAATCCTCAATGTGTCCTAGCCCAAAAGCTGAAATCTCTGAAGCTAGTGCTCAAAGGCTGGAATAAATCAGTGTTTGGAGATTTAAAGATTAAAGTGCAAAATGCTGAGAAGAAAGTCCTCGAGCTCCAAGAGCTTCTTGACAGAAGCCCCTCAGATGTCCTCCATCAGTCTCTTGCTGCCGCAAAAGCCGACCTACACAATTGCCTCCAACAAAGTGAAACTCACTGGCGCCAGAAGTCTAGAATCCGGTGGCTGAAAGAAGGTGACAGTAACTCTGCTTTCTTCCACGCTTATGCCAAATCTCGTGGTGCAGTGAACAGAATTGTCAAGATCCTCAATGAAGGTACCTGGGTGGAGGATGAGACTCAGATAAAAAATCTTGCTGTTCACCATTTCTCCTCTACAGCCAGCTCTATTCACCCTGCCCCTTTAGACTCTCTCTTTGCCATAGAGAGCCCCAAAGTCACTCCCCAGCAGAACTCTTTTCTCACCATCTCCCCGGAAGTAGAAGAAGTCCGTAAGGCAGTTTTTGATCTCAACAAAGACAGCTCTCCAGGCCCGGATGGGTTTTCAGGCCATTTCTTCACAGCTACCTGGAACATTACTGGCCCTACAGTAGTCAAAGCGATCCAGCATTTCTTCAATTCAGGCAAGTTATACAGAGCTTCCAACACTTACTTTCTCACCCTGATTCCCAAAAGCCAAGCACCGAATTCTTTCAGTGACTTCAGGCCAATCAGTCTCCTCAATTTCTCTTACAAGATTATAGCTAAGATTCTAGCTATCAGGCTAGCATCGATCATTGACCCCCTTGTCTCCTCTAATCAGGCTGCCTTTGTCAAGAACAGATCCATCCATCAACACATAGCTTTAGCTCATGAGCTCTTTCAAAAACTCAACTCCAAACTCAGAGGTGGCTCTATTTGTATGCAACTGGACATCTCCAAGGAGTTTGACAAGCTAAGCTGGCCATTCCTTTTCAAATCCCTCCACTTCTTCGGCTTCTCTACTGCCTGGATCAACCTCATCAAAGAATGCGTCTGCACTGCCAGAGGATCTGTGCTCATCAACAGAAACCCATGCGGGTTCTTTGAATCTTCTTGTGGTCTCAGACAGGGAGATCCTCTCTCTCCCTACTTGTTCATCCTGGCGGAAGAAATCCTCAGTCTCAATATTCAGCACCTTGTCAACAGGAACATCATCTTCCCCCTTTCCAAAGTTCCTAACACCCCCTGTCATCTTCTCTATGCTGATGACATTCTCTTGTTCCTCAAAGGTCAAAAAAGTAGCCTGCTCGCTTTGAAGAAGATCTTGGAAGACTATCAAGTAAGCTCTGGGCAGTTCATAAATCAAAGGAAAAGTAAGCTCTTCATTAGGAAGTGCAGCAGTAAACTCAAAAGGCAGATCCTGGGCATCACTAACCTTCAAGATAAGCCCCTCCACTCCCAATACCTGGGAGCCCCGCTAATCATTGGCTCCCCCAAAAAACAACATTTCTCCTCTCTGCTGGATAGGTTCCATTCCAAGCTCGCAGGGTGGAAATCTAGACTTCTCTCAATTGCTGGGCGAAGAGTTCTTCTTAGGCATGTTTTGAGCAGTCTGGCCACGCACATAGCTTTGATCCTCCCCATCCCCAAGTCTGTCTCCACCATCATGGAAAGCTTCATGCGCAACTTTGTTTGGTCAGCAACTCCTATCAAACTCAAAAGGAACCAGATCAAATGGGATACGATCTGCCTCCCCACCCATGAAGGAGGTCTGGGAATTAGAAGAGTTCAAGAGCAAAACGCAGCTTCCTTCACAAAACTAGCTTGGACGGTTGCTTCTTCCAAGTCCCTCTGGGCCACCTGGATGAATAATAGATACCTTAAAGGCTCAGCCCTATGGAGTCTTTCCTCCCCGAAATCAGGGTCTTGCATTTGGCGTAGAATCAGAAGCTCAGCCAATAGAATTCACCAAGGTAGCAGATGGATCATTGGAGACGGTAAGTCTGTCGATGTATGGTTTGACAGCTGGGCCTTAAATCAACCCCTGGCCTCTCTCTTTAACTCCTTCTCATTCCCAATAAACCAACGTCTCTCCTCTTTCTGGAATGGCCACAACTGGGAATTCCCATCGAGTGTCCCCACTGCTGCAGCTTCAATCATCTCAACTGCAGTTTCCAGCATCTCCATCGATGTTCTCTCTGCTGATCAGCTGATCTGGACATCCAATCCAGACAAAGGTCTGTCCTTCAAGGAAGCGTGGGAGCTGACTCGATCAAGTAGACACTCCACGGTCTGGGCATCTTGGTCTCCCCTTATCTGGAACTCTTTTCTTCTCCCAAGAGTTTCCTTTTTTGCTTGGAGATTGTTACATGGCAAGACCCCCTTTGAAGATTGGGCCCAAGCTGCAGGTTTCAGCCTTGCATCTCGCTGCAGTCTATGCAAGTCTGAGCAGGAAACTACTCTTCATCTCCTCTTCCAATGCGCTTTTGCCTCTTCCATCTGGAGCTGGATTCTTCAATCCGCAAAAGTCACTTTGACTGGCCCTCTCACTCCTTTCAAGCTATGGACAGCGCTATCCTCGAATAGTGACAGATTGGCGCGCAAAGGGGCTGCTTCCATTCTTTTTTCCACTTCTTTTGCTCTATGGAATTGTAGAAATGATCACCTATACAGAAACTCTAGAGTCTCTCAGACGAAGGTCACCAACTACCTGACTGATCTTCTCAAAGCTTCTCTCAAGATAGGCAAGCCTTTTTCTGGTAGACCTCTCCATGCTTTCTGTAATTTTTTGTATGCCATCCCTTAAGGGACTGCAGCATTGCTTTTCCTTTGCTTTCTCTTCTTCTTCTTAGTTTGGTGGTAGCTCTTCTGGCTTTCTTTTTTTCGGTTGTATAGCTCCTTTCCCCTTTCCCCTTTTCTAATACAAATTTGCCTTTAGCAAAAAAAAATCCATCAAATTGCAATAAACAAAATCCTAACAATCTCCCCCTTTGCAATTTGATGGCAAACCTTCAATATGTTGGCAAACCTTGCTCAACACTAAAACTTCACACACAGTCTTCAGCTCCTCCTTGGCTGGACAATTCTTGAAATCTCTTTGGATGCTTCTTCATTTTGCTTGGGCTCTAGCTTCATTCTTTATTCTTCTTGATGCTTGGAGCTTGATCATTCTTCAAGCTTTCATTCCATCTTCCTTTCTTTGGCCAAGCAACTTCTTTAGCTCCCAAGCTTTCTTCTCTTCATTTCTCCCCTTTGACCATGCACTCTCCTTTTGGCAAGATGTGCATTCTCTCCACCTTTAGCACTTTCTCCCCCTTAATTCTTTCTCCCCTTTTGCCATTAAGCTTGAGAACTTTCTCCCCCTTTGCCATTAAATTGCAAAGGTATCAATTTAACAGGGGTACCTACACACATGAAATAAGGAGATACCTTTTAGTAGCACCTGTTAACAAAGGAAATCGAAAATGAAGTACATAACAGGTCATCATGCATGGGTAATAAGCTATAAGGGTATCCAGAGCCAATATATGGGTGAATTTGATCAAAATTAATACTTCCTATGAAGATTTACTCCCCCTCAATCCATACTCTTCTTTTGTCAAACTTTTGACAAGGATTTAACTAATGGGTACAAGAAGAAGATGGTTTAACCAATTGAGGGTTAACTTCAAGTGAAGGATTAGATTCCAAATGACTAATAAGCTCAATATGATCAAATTACCAATATAGAGCAAGGTCAAGGGATATACTAAGCATAGCATCAATCAATATAACTATGAAAATCATATGCTATGAATATTTTTTGAAATCATTTCATCCAATCATCAAATATGACTATCATGTGCAAGATGAGTGAAATGAAGTTCAAACATGAAGCCTACCTCAACCATTAACCAACCAAGATTATGAATACATAAGTATGGTGGTCATGAGATATACCAATAAGTGCAATGTGAGGAGGCAACATGTAGATTATGATGCTAATAAAATGTGACAATTACAAAAATAAGCATCACAAAAGGATATTCATCACTTTAAATGATATAACTAATGAGTATAGTGATGAGCATCATAAATTGCATTAAAATGATATAACTTTGTAAAGCATGCAATTTTCAAAGTGTCAAGATCATATGAATTCAACATCTAAGACATCCATCAAACAATAGATATAACTAAGAAATACAAGGAATGGATTTCAAAGAGGTTCATATGATCAAGCACACTACTATGAAGTTGAAGCATGTATAAAGAATGATACCAATAAGAAAAATACACATGAATCAACAACATAACCATCCATTTCAAAAGAAATAACTAGAAAGCACGAAGGATGGATTTGAGAGTCCTAGTATGGTAACTACAAATAAAACTAAGATCACAACCATACAAGGAAGTAAATGACATTTGCATATAACAGTAATGAAACTAAATGAGCAAAGATGCAAAATGGCATATAACAATTATTTCCTTCTAAAACTTATAATCATTAGCACAAGGAAATAAACTCAAAAGAAAATGTTTGAATGAATATAACTAACAAAGCTTGAAAACATTTTCAATTCATACAATCTTCAAATCATAAGCAAAATCCAACAATGGACAAAATGAGTATGAAATTGAAGATAACACAATATCAATAATCAATTTGTATTCCAAAGAATATAACTATAAGGGTTCATACAAATTGAATACATATTTTCCATATGAAGGTATAACTTAGAAATCCATGGAAAACTAAATTATTTTAAATCATTTATTTTTTCAAGATAATCTTACTATGACATACAAACAAATGAATTTGCAACATCAATTGATTATGAGAGATCTAGCTATGAAAGCTTTTGGAATCATAATCAATTGATCATGTAGAAATGCATTACAAAAGATATAACTATATGAGAGCAAAAAGCAAATCTAACATGAGAAATTATAATCAAAAGATTTTGAAAACCATGATATGTAACTAGTATGGTGCATGAAAACAAAATCAATTGATTACAAATAAACATTGCATTTAAAGTAATGTAACTAATGAATGAACATAAATGCAAATGCAATTATGACCAACAAAAGGATTTAACTATAAAGAATAGGTTGGTCAATGAGGTCCAAGGCCTTAAGGTTTGTCTAAGTTTATAACTTTGGAATCCACCTAAGGTCTTGGGAGGGTTGGTCTTTGAGGTCTATCTTAAATGTCTCACCAACTATGGGAGATTTGATTTGATAAATTTTTAACTTAGACTTATCACCTTGATATTTAGATTTGACTAAATTTAGCTTAGATTGGTGATTAGTCTTTTGGGGTTGGTGAGTTTTCTTCTTAGGGGATTGGTTCACTTTTCTTTTCTTCTTATTTCCTCCCTTTATTTGACTTTTGAATTTTAGATTTAACTTAGCAACTTTATTCAAAAGTTCTTTCATTTGAGATATGGGAGGTAGGTTGAGAAGCTTTTTGTTGATAGACTCTTTTAAAGTTGGTTTAACTTGTTTAAGCTTTTTAGAATCTATCTTGTGAGACTCCTTTTTAATTGGTTTGACTTGTTTAGTCTTCTTGGAGTCTTTCTTGATTTTTAGTGTCTTATCCATCATAGAGTTTGATTTAACTTTCTTTGGTTCAAAGATGGGTTTAGACACATAGCTTCTTCTTGTTTTGCACTCAAACCTAAAATGTCCTTCAATGCCACAATAATTGCATTTAGTCATGGGCAAGGAAGTGTGAGTGCTAGAGAAAGATGACTCACCTTTCACAAATGTGTTGGTGAATTTAGGGTCATGTGAAATATTCCTATCAAATCCAAGACCTATCCTATCTCTTTTAGATTTACCCAATTTCAATAACTTTTCAAATCTTTCTTCACTTTGGGTAAATTTGCACTCATACTTCTGTTTGTAGGTTTCAAGTTGAGTGACTTGTTCTTTAAGGGTTGAATTTTCATTTTTAACTTTTGTAAGTTCATTTTCAATTCCCTTAACTTTGTTTAGCTCTTCATGGGCAAGTTTTAATTCAAATTTAACTTCATTGATAACATTAGATCCAAGTTCTATAGTTTTTATCTTAATTTGTGCATTAGATAAGTTTTCCATAGAAATGGTTAACTTGGATTCTAGGTTGTTAATGTTTTCATCTTGCCTTTTTAATTGATCTCTTAGTTTTGAATTTTCCTTATTAAGATTATCATAATCTATCTTTGATTCTCTTAGATCATCTTTAATATTAGATAGATTATGCAAAGAGATCATGAACTTAGATTCTGCACAATTTATTAATTCTTCTTTTTCTCTAAGTTCATCTTTTGAAGAGACTAATTCTTGATTTAGTCTTTTAGATTCTTCTTTTAATCTTCTATTCTTCTTAGAAAGCTCTAAGGATAATGTGCACAAATCCTCATAAGCTTTTTCAATGTCATTATCATTTTCATCATTTTCTTCCTCTTTTAATTCAAATTGAGATTCTTTAAATTCATTGTTTGAATCTCCAATAGTGGGAAGGAGGAGGGGTCTAGAAGAATCTACCAAAGACTCTACAAAGTCTAAACTAGTGGAATCCATTCTTATGATTTTCATGGAGGCACAACACTAGGGTTTTAACTCTAGGTTTTTACACCTAATCAAGAGTTCCAAACACTTGATCCTAAATATAGAGCAACCTTGCTCCGATACCAATTGAAAGTCCTGGGGATCCTAACCCTAGAGGGGGGGTGAATAGGGTGAGCTACTAATTAGTGACCAATTATGACCAATTTTAACTTCTTTAAATTAACTAGTCACTTGTGATGATTAACAAACAAAATGCGGAAGCTAATAAACAAAATCACCACATAGCACACACCATAACACAAGATTTATAGTGGTTCGGCCTCAATGCCTACATCCACTACCGGCTTGTGTATCCAACGCCCCACCGGATTTCCACTATTATGCTTTTCAAAAGGCTAAGCAATAACCTCTACAACTATGCTTTTCTAGGCTAAGCAATAACCTTACAATGTGCTTTTATAGGCTAAGCAATAACCTTTACACAATGCTTTTCTTAGGCTAAGCAATAACCTTAATACATAAAAGATTTCTCTCAAAGAAAGTGTCTTCACAAAACACTCTTATGAGATTACAATTTAAGCTCTAATAAATTGCCTCTAAATAGGCGGATATGAAATTGAAAAACTAACTCACACAACACTCTATGAAATGCAAAGATGTATGCTCATGATGTGTGTGTGTGAATACTTCAATCAAGTTAAAAATGCAAGGTCAATCAATTTATGCTAATAGCATTTAAAAGTTTAATGCACATAAAAAGATATGATTGAAGTGTAATGCAAATCACTTGTAGAAAATGCAAACTTGTTAATGATTATGAAAATCAAAATGTCACAAGTTGAATGAAACTAATTAAGATTAAAACAAGTGATGCATGTTCAATGTTGTTTTCAAAAATAAACTTGTTTAACTAAACTTAAAATAGATTGAAAACAACAAAGAGGATTCAAACAAGTTATAGAAACATGTTATTAAGGAAATCAAAGATTTTGACTAAACATATTTAAGAAGTTTTCTAAAATAACCTTGATTTGAATCTAAGTGAAGAATCCAATAGAATCAAAGATTATAAGAAGAATGGATTCAACACATCATAGTTATCATGCTATTAAACATTTCCCAAAGATTTAAACAAAGCATATAACATATGATTAGTTTAAGCAAAGCTTACTTAGAGATTTAACTTCATTAATCCAAGCTTGAGCTTTACTAATGACCCTCTTGGTCTCTCTTAGTTCATCTTCTTTATCTTCTCTCCAAACTCCTCAAAGATGGCTTGGAAGCTCCAAAATGTTCAACCACCTTTCAATGGGAATGAACCCCTTTTTATACTCAAAAAGTTGAGTTCTGCGAGTGCCCGGTCGACCCCATAAAAGCCCCGGTCGACCTGGCCTCCAACGGTCATAAAACTGACCGTTTGAAAAAGAGCTGTTGGCTCTTTCCCGGTCGACCCGCAGTGGGCTCGGTCGACCGGCCACACTGCGGGTCGACCGGGTCCCCTGGACCATTTCCCTCAAAAATGCATATTTTGCATATTTTTAAGTATTTTCAAATGGGGACAATTGGGCCACTAAATCAAGCATGAAAACATGATTTTAAATCATTCTAAGTATTTTAAAAAATCATGAAACATAAAAAGCCAAACATAATTTGAAACTTTAAAACATTGGCTAGCTTGATTTGTAAAAATTCTTTTTCAAATAACATGCATCTAATATTTAAATCCAAAACAGTACATACTATAAAATTTGCAATATTTAAAACAATGCATGTATAAAACCAGATTTCAAGATTTTCTAAATCAATGGATGTGTGTGAATTCAAATGATGAATAAAATGAATGATGCATCCATCAAATTGCAATAAACAAAATCCTAACACTTAGAAGCTGGGGGGGCTATTGTGTGGGGATAACCGGAGCATGACCTCGGTACATATAGGTGCCATCTCGGCACTTTGGCCTCACAGAACTCGTGAGTCCGAATTGGAGAGGACCTTTGCTAAAGAAACCAAAAGTAGGTGTTTGTGCATTCTTTATGCCACCTATGTTGACTTTATAGGCACCGATGCTGACAGCTATGCTCATTTCGGCTGTATGCCCACCTCGGTAACGGGTCATGGCCTCGATCTCCCTAGCCGAGTGCTCCCACTTCGGTCACAAGCTCATATACATCCAGCTCGGCCAGATCCATCTTTATGCAAACCCCCAGTTCGGCCCCCTGTCACTTCATTCTTGATCACTCATCTCGGCGTCCGTGCCAGAAGACTGACCAAGACTGCCTTTGACTGCTGTACTCTTACATATGCTTAGCCACGTGATAGGGCGTACGACGAGATATCACGGGCGCCCATATCTTCTGACAGAGCGGCTTCCACAGCTCCCAAGGCGCCAGAATAAGGCCCGATGGGACAGAGTGGGTTGTGATAAGACTACAATTAATGACAAGTGGGCTATGATGGGACAAGTTCTTACCTCCCTGCCTCCTCTATCTTCCTCTATATAAACACAAGAGCAGGTCCAAGCCAAGGGGCCAACGAATACGCCATCTTCTTCCCCAAAAATCTCCATCCTCTGTCCAGTTCATATACTGACTTAGGCATCGGAGAGCCTTGCGCCGCCCAGGCCAGGGTCCTCTGACCTTCTATTCTTCTTCCTTTTCTCAGGCTTCAGGTGCAGGCATCGGTGCTCCTAATCTCCTTGGATAAATCCGTGCAGGCACCCCCTATTCTTGTGAGTTACATTTTTTGCACCTACAGACACAAATTTGGAGGCTTCCTGGATCAACATGTTAGATTTATCCTTAATCACAGTACAACATACAACATGCAATTAATATATCCTTCCCACAAAATAAGCGGAAGACTCATGGCTAAACATGGACCCAATATGGTCAATAAAGAATGGCTTTTAGCCACACCTTTTTCTGTTGAGGTGTGCAGAATTAAATTCCATACATGCATACATAATAATTTGCAATATTCATTTATATGCATAAAAAATGCACACACCCCCCTTCTCAGATTAAATCTTTTTATTTTCAGTTTTTTGTATATACCCCCATAGGGTTTGTTCCTCCTCATTGTTTTCTTCTTCAATTAGGTCAAAGGGTGTAACGTGCCCTAATAGTATTATAGCCGGTAAAAGCCAACCCTACCCGCATATGACCAGTACAACCCAACCTGCATAATATACGGGTCGGTTGCGGGTCAAGCTTTCCTAGCCCGCAAATAAGCGGGTTGGGTTAGGGTGGCTCATTTAACCGGCACAACCCTTTTTCTTATTGCTTTTGATATGATTTTTTTATGAAAAATTTAATTTATTTCTATTAATTTTGTTATTCTATTTCTATAGTCACTATTTAAGAAAATATATACTATACTCATTGTATAAACAATCCCTTCTCATTCTCTTTTCTCAAGTAGACCATTTGTCCACTTACTTATTTTTCTTTTTTGATAACGAAGGTTGTCCGTACCCTTTGGGCCAGAATAATCCCTACGGCCATGGGGAGCCGGGTAAATCCCTTATGGCCCTAGTGCGCTAGTGTAATTTCTATCCCTCAATCTTCAGGTGCAACTCGAGGTTGTTTGTCAACTTACTTAAATAATATTTTTATGTGCCCTTCTCTCTTAGGAGGATTATGGATATGAAGAAAATACAATGGAATATGACATCAAAAATAAAAATAAAATCAAGTAATAGCTGAGTTCATTCTAAGTTTCCATACTATTTTCTCCTTACGCTAGCACAAGTTAGAGAGAATGGTGAGTTATGGCATCATTATCCAGGCCTAAGCCTAAATTCTCAACTCAATATCAGTTGAGCCCAAGTTTGATCTTAGATCCTATATAAAACAATTAACAATTGACATATCATAATCCGAATAGAGTTTGTACATATTGCCTATCATGATAGGTTTTAAATTGCACCAATAAGTTTTAGAAAGTTAAGGACTGTTCTTTTATGTAACACCCCGACCCGCCTTAATCTCGTTTTAGAGTTAATTAATTTAGATTAATTGCTTAATGGATGTTTTGATTGTGATTGGACTTGACTAGGTAGAATTAGTGGGGTTTGACCATTTACTAGGTAGATTATGACTTTTGGAGTGTTTTGGGTCTTTGTGTGTACTTAGAAATTTTTGGGTTTTAATGCATTGCATTGAGCATTTCATGGGCCTTAAATTTCATGCCTTGACCCATCGAATTTGGATCCATTTAGGCCGATTTCCAGCCCATTCATTTAACCCAGGCCCTTATTAGAGATTTCAGTCCATTTCTGGACTTGCATGCAATGCAGGAAAGTTTTGGCTTAAAAAGCCCTAACCCATCCATTTTTCCTTCTTCTCTTCTTTTCACTTCTTCATTCCAGCTGAGAGCTATTCTTCTCTTCTATTCTTCTTCTTCCTTCACTCCTAGCATCAATCAAGGGATCTTGCATAAGTGGATTGCATCTCCACTTCATCTTCTCCATCTTCTTTGTCAAGGACTACATTACCTAAGCTCAAGCATTCATCCATTCTTCGTCTTCTTGCTCTTGGTAAGCTCTTTCTTCACTAAGCATTTCCATTTGATTTTTTTCATCCTTGGAAAGCTACAAATCATGTATGCATCATCTTCTTCCTCATTCATTTCATTCATTTTCGTTTTCACCATTTTAGGGCATTTGAGCTTGAGTTTTGGGGATTTTGAGCTTAAGAGGTTTTAAGTGTGAGAGTTAGCTTCCAAGCACCAAGGCAAGTTAAACTTACATGTTTATATGCATGCTTCCTTGTTTGATTCATGAATGTATGAAATCATGTGTAGACACCCTTCTTCTTGCTCAAAAATGAATTTTTGTGGATGATTTTTCTTGTTAATGTATATGGGTTTATTGATGGTTTTTATGAGCATTTTTGGAAGCTCAAAGATACCCATTGGTAGTGGTTTAAACTTGGAATGAATGCCTTGAATGGCTTGGGAGAAACAGCAAAGTTTCAGATTTTCGGACTCAGGATTTGACAGTTCGCTCGAGCGAGCGTGAGTGAACGCTCGAGCGAAGGGCTCTCTGGGAGAGTTCGCTCGAGCGAACTCTTGGTCCGGTCGAGCGAACAGCTCTCTGTCTGGGGTCCGCTCGAGCGAACATCTGGACGCTCGAGCGAACCTGATACCGCAGTATGCAAATTTTCCAACGACCATAACTTTTTAACCGTATATCCGTTTTTGGAGATCTACATACCGTTGGAAAGCTCATGAAGTGTAGAACCCAACAAAAAGTGATTTTATTTGATTTGAGCCTTGAAAAAGATTATATATTGGATTTTCATAATTATGACAAATGGATGTTTCCATGAGCCGGGTATTGACCCGTAGTTTGTTCTAGTTGATTGGCCTGATATATGGACCTGTAGGTTGTGCACCCTGAACTTTTATCATGACCGATGGTTTATTTAATTGTGGATATGGATTGAGCAACCGTACCCACAAATGGGCATTGTGTTCTTCGGACTGCAACCGAACCAAATGTGTTCTATTAAGGGATTCGACATCCAAATTATGTAACGCCAAGGGGGTCCTTGTAGCTCGATAATGTCGAACTCTTAATACTACCCTGAGTTGGACGGTGAAGACCACATGTGTTCCTAAGACCGTAGGCTTGGCTTGAATTACATCTTGACTCCGTGTATGATCTATATGTACTTGCATTGCATTCCGTTTCCAGTATTCTAGTATGACTTGATCATGCTTCTGTTCAGTTATGTATTTCTGTTACACATCTGTTATGTTATATTTATTTCTGTCTTTGTTCAGTATATTTCAGTAAGTCCCGATTTGTTATCTATATGTCCTGTATATATATATGTCCTGTATCTGCTTTACACTGTTTTGCACCTGATTTGTCGTTTGTACATTGCACTCTATGAGTCGGCACCACTTAGCTTCGACCCTATCTAAGTCGGACCCGGCTAAGTGTGGGTTTAGTAAACTTCTGGCCCTCTGCAGATGAGAAAATTTATTCTGAGGGTTTACCGGCACCCTAGGTCTACGATGGAGAATTCTGGGTACCTCTGTCTCCTAGTAGCACCACCCTGTTCTGTCCTGATATTCTGCTCTCATTTTATTTCATGTTACATGATTAGCTTGAGAGAACATAGCTTATGTTGATGTGCCAACTAGTTTTGTTAATATGTTTATCTGTTATCTATGACTCGTATGTCTCATGCTAATTCATGCACTGATATGCCTAGTGATCATTCCTTGATCTCTTATGATTTATACCTGTCTGATTATTCATTTAATACATGTTATATGGACTGTATATGTTTGTCTTGCTTAGCATAGTCTAATGGTGCTACACTTGGCGTTACAGGTGAATATGTCGACGCCATTGCCCCGGAGATCCTTGAGGAAGAGGAACCTCCACATAACGTAGCAGAGTGGACTCCTGATGATGTCTTTTAGACATTCGTACGATGAGAAATGGACGATAAATTACCCATGGACCGTGGCTAGGATTGCCACATCTTTTGTATCAGTTTTATGAACTGTTAGCTTATTTGGGATTGTAACTAAACTTAACTAACTTACTTCTTCTCTTTCGATCTCTTGAACTTGAACTTGAAATCTAATCTATGCTCATGGACTCTTATGCTCTGTACTTTGTTACATGATAAATTATGGATGGATATCTATTTGACAAAATTGTACAGGTTATGGAAATTTACAAACCTCACACGTGATATCCTGTGGGTAAATTCCGTACGTGGGGACCTAGAGTCAATGAGTTTGACTCGAATTTCCACACGGGCGTGTGTCGCGCCTCGGGATGTGTGAAATCTCGGGCTCGGGGCGTGACATTTTAGATCTTATCTTGTTTTTATAAATCAACTTATCGGTTTGAGTCTAATTTAAACTCTAGATATGGTTAATTCCTTAAAGGATTGTTAATAAATCTAGGTTTATGAGCAAGTTATACGGGTAAACCCGACCCACAGTAGCAAGGGTTATGTGGGTTAATGTGGGTCGGGTCGGTTAACCCGCAGAGCGTGCGAGTTAGGGGTTTATAACCCGTTTAATAAACGGGTTGGATACGGGTTAAGAGCATCGAACCCATTTAGCCCAGCTCGACCTGTATATGGGTGGATGACACATGTCACCTTCTCTCTTAACTATTCTCCCTCCAGCTACCTTTTCATCTTCCCATATAGCCACATTTCCTACACATCTCATTACTCCTATCCACTTTTCCATACACTAAGCCATATTTTCCACACACCTACTCCTATCCATTGCTTCATACACCAAGCCACATTTGACAAACTTATACTTCCATCCACCAATTATGTTCACATGCTAGCAATTTCCCAAATCACACACATACATGCACGCTACATGGCGCTTAGGTGTTTTGGAAAGAAAAAAACGCCCCCTCCATTCCAAGAATTGGAGTTTGCAATTTGTGCCAAGTGGACTTCTCATTTACTTTTAAAAAACCTAATTCTAATGAAAGATGAGTTAATGTTTGAACAGTTGTAAGGGTCATAATTGTGACAGACACTGTTAAGCAAAGAAGGCAGAGTCATTATGGCTCACTATAGCCAGCGTGGACGGGTTTGCCCTGTTGGATCCGGACTCTAAGGAAGAGTTTGAGACGACTTGTTATTCTTAGTGTATTGACACTAGAAGTCTTATGCACGAAATTGAGGCTATATATTGGTGTTTCTCTCAACCCAAAGATATAGACCTTAATCTGAGTAAGTGATATCTTAGAGAGATAATTATTCTCTAGAGTCATTGAGAGATTGTTCTTAATGGCTGCTTTAGAAGGTTTTGTTACTTCTACACTCTTGTAGAAGATTGATCATCTTGGCTGATAAGGTACGATGAGATCAATTAAGGAGAACGGTGCATGGCGGGGAAGTCATGGTAGTGGAAGTCGTGCAAAAATAACTACAGTCCTTAGGTCGATGTACTGACTGAGGTAAATGAGCTGTGAGTATATCTTGTAACTGTTCATGAGGTCTTGATTTCTAGATTGTGATTTTTCTCTCTGGAAAGGGTTTACACTTAAAATTTGTGTCTGTCTTCTTGTGATGATTGCTTGGTAGATTTAATTTCTAGTTCTATCTTGTTTGGTTGTTTACATCCGCTGCATTGGTTTGATTAATTAAACTGGCATCCATTCTATTGAGTTTTGCACGAACTCTCAGCAGTTTCTTAGTTTTTCTCTTCCTTCAAATCATTTTCCTTGTTTCTCTCTTCCTTCAAATCATTTATTGCTTAGCCACTCCTACTTTTTCACCTCCTCAAATGATTTGAATCAAATGAAACATGGAATGATATTATATAATTCAAAGAAAGAAAGAAGTTTGATGTTTCTAGGATAGCCCACATAATTTTCATTTTTATAGTTGGGCTTAAGTGCTAAAAATAATTCTATGTGACCTACTTGTCACACCCCGAAACCGGGCCCTGCAGTGATCCGATCTCGGGATGCGAAATTTCAGAATTTATTAAAACTTTTTATGTTTCCCAAGATCCGCGTGAGTGAGGATAACAAAATCCCATCACAACTTGAATATTTTTACAGAAGCTAATCATGGTGTTTGCGACTCGGAGCCCGTGGCCATCGGATTCCGTGTCGCACTCAACCAATGACTTATGACCATCAAAATAAGGCTCAGGAATCAGACTGGTACAATCCAAAAACCACAATACATTGAGCTGGCAGTAACAGGATATTTTTATTTCCCATAAATATTCAAGTTACAAATTACCAAAAGAAATTTTTTTTTTAAAACCCCAAAGGGAAAAGACTAATAAAAGCTATCTGAACAAATAATTATCTAAACAAAATACTACCCCATAATATGTTATGAACTCTGGCACCAAAATCGACATTTGGATGATATCGTCGTGCCGCCACTCTCGTCAAACCGACGGCACAACCGCCTCCTCCGCTCAAACACCTAAAAAAGCAAGGAAGATGGGTCCTGGCACCAAACAAGAGGGGGTCAGACACAACGGTCTGGCAAGCAAATACTCAGATAATCTGATGATAAGGTTACAAAATGTTATGAAATAAACATAAATACATTTAAAGTTCTAAGTATTAGTAGCGAAGAAATAGAAGAACAGTTTCTAAAAACATTAACAATTCCAAAGGACATAATAAATCAAATGAAACAATAGTGATTGATAGAAAAACAATGGTAATCGAGCATACATAATAGTAACCAGATAAATCAATAGCGACCACATATAGCTATATTCTCCTATTATCGAAGCAACAAGAGCAGACAGAAACCATTGCCACATTCAAGTGGGACCGGAAATCTGAAACCGTTGCCACACCCGCGGGACCGGAAAACAGAAACCGTTGCCACATTCAAGTGGGACCGGAAATCAGAAACCGTTTCTATGGCCGGAAATAGAACAGAATCCAAACTGCAGTTGACAGATAATTTAAAGATCCCAAGCCGGGTGATCAGCCTGACAAGGTGACCTAAGCTTAGTGGTGCCTTTTAATTTTTAAAACTTGAACCAATACAAATCAAAATAATAATCCCTTTGGCTCATGGGCTCGCACTACAAAGCTCTAGCCCCATCTTGCCTCGAGGTTTTATTCTCAAAATAATAGTCTTATCGATATATTTCCAAACGTGGCGAACCACTCAAATCCATTTTAAATCAATTGTAAAAGGTATATAAATCTTCAACACTTTCAAACGTGATAAAACGCTTAAATCCTTTCAAATTAATTTACTGAAGAATACATATATTTTTTTCTAACTTGAAATAGAATAGAATAGATTAGTGTATGGTGGTTCGATGGTTTACCAAGGAATACTTCAATATACACTTAATCTCCAAGTGTCGTTATTAATTGATAACTTTGGCGCCACTGAAGATTTCCAACAATCATAAGATAAAGTGTATATTAAAGTTTTAAAAAGACTTCCGAAGTAATTTAATTCATCCCAACAATCTCACCATTTTTTTTTATAAATCCATGATATAATTCAATTTAATGAATGGTTTCATTCCAGACCTTCATAGCTTAATAGAGCTGAATTGGGCTTCAAACATAAGGGAAGAAGTGGGCTGAACTGGGCCTGAAACAGGCCTGAAAAAGGGTTGAAAAACAGCCCAGAAAGGGCCCCAAAACAGGCCCAGATTTTGGGCTGGGCTCGCTCGAGCGACCTTGGGCCCACTTGAGCGAGGCCCATCCAGAGAGGGGACCGCTCGAGCGGACCTATCTGGTCGCTCGAGCGGGCCAATCCCTGGCCTGCCCTGTCCGGTTCAGTGCAAAATGCACTTTCTTCCTCCATTTATATTTTCCTTCTTCCCTCCTTTTCTTCCATATATTTTTCTATAAATCATGGGCTCCTCCTAGCTTCATTAAACCCCCTTCAATCTTCAAGTTCCATTTAATCAACCACACATATATTTCATTCCACGATTGCAAACAAATTTTGATATCAATTGAACACCTTCATTTCCACAATAACAATCCAAAATTTTAGAGAAGAAAGACAATAAGAGAGAGAGAGAGATTCAGAAATTTAAGAAAGAATCTCAATCTTTACACTATAGAAATAAATCATCATTCAAACCATATGAAGATATATCATAAGGAAAACATAATGAGAAATGAAGATATCATTGACTAGACCACGTTAATAAAAAATCATCAAATAATCTGAGTTATTCACTTGCTTGAATATGGAGAAGAAGAAGAACACTCTAAAATGATCTCTCAAGGGTTCCAATCCTTTAATCTACAAAAGCCCCAAAATAATCCCAAGAAAACTATAGAAATCAATCCCCTTTCAAAACTTTGAGAAATCTCTTTGCATGTAAGAGAAAATTTTTCCAAAAGGTTAGGAAAACCAAGATTTAAAGGAAGAGAAACCAAATCTAACCTCTTTAGACCTTGAACAAAAAAGAGGAGCTTGAAATAGGGCTCTATCCTTGCCCAAAATCTTTGAAAAAGGGGTCTTTGAGAAGCTTAGAAGGTGGGGAAGCAAGTTAGAAGATCAAATCTCCAATCAATCTTCAAGAAGAGAGCTTAATAGAGGAGAGAGGAAGAGTGCTGGGAGAGAACCATAGGCACAGCCACCGTTGCAGGAAATTAAAAATGAGGGAGGAAGAAGAAACAACCTAGCTCTTTATAAGTTGGGTTTTGTGGGTCCCAGACTTCAAGAGGCTAAAACAGATACTTGTGTGTCCCGGATGAAGATGACGAAGAAGACAATTTTGCTCGTTGAAAAATCTATTTTTTAAAAAGTATATTTTTGCCAAATTCTGAAATTTTTGAAATTTAAGGGCAAATTTAGTGAAAATGTCATTTTTGCCCATTTTTATCGAAAAACGCGATCAATGAGCATTAAATCAAAATGATCAAAACATGAAAGTTGTTAAAAATAATAAAATGATTCAAAAGGAATAAAGTTAGAATTTTTTGAAAATCAAGAATAAATTCTCACAAAATGCCATTTAATAAACGTCGGGTCAAAACAATGTCAACGGTCCTCAAAACTCTACAAAGCTATGAAAAATCTATTCAAACTCAAAAACAAGGTCAAACCAACTCTTATCTCACTTTAAAAGCTAAACCACAATTAAAACAATACTAAACAAAAAGAATTGGGGGTCAGGGTCTTACACTACTCTATTGGAGAGTGAGAATTTCAAAGTTCAAGGAAAGATATTCTATGGATTGTTTCTTGTAGGTTTGGCAAGAAGCCAATAAATGCAAAGTGATCAGACTTCTAAATCTTCTGTCTTTGTAGCAAATCTCAAAGTAAGTTCAAGGGAAGAAATTTATTGTCCCTAACTTGCATGGGTTCGAAGTTACGAGGGGTAGAAACGCCCCTTTTAGTAAGGGGCATTATTTAGAATTGATATATATATATATATATATATATATATATGCACGTGTGGGCAAACTTCTTTAAAAACCAATGTACATAAAACTTATGAGCAAATAGAGAGAAGTGAAGTTATATCAACAAGAAGTTCATATCTTATGCAAGTGGTGGTCTAAGTTAAACTTGTAGTGTTTATCTTTGAATGGAATTAGCTCTTCCTCCCTATATTTTGATTATTTTTTTATCTTGGTGATTTTATATACTATTTGAAAAATAAAGTTTTTTTTTTTAATGAAAAGATGGCAATTTTAGTAACCAGAAGAGCTTGAGTACATAAAGGACCATATGACAATCAATCAATCATTGAGTCTACATGAGTATGATATGTGAAATTCAAAAAATAGAGAAAGCGACTGCCCCTGTCAAAAGTCTTCCCTTGTCCCTTTCCGTGACCCTACTTTTCGTCCTTTCCTTATTAAATTAAATAGAAAAAAAAAGGCAAAAATAACAAACACGCCATGTGCAGAGTGCTTTCCTTTTTTGTCTCTCATGTGATGCATGATCTCACGTGACAACGAAGACAAAATTAACTCTGTTTCTCCTCGTTGTTTTCTTCTTCAATCAGGTCAAAAGGTTAACCTAGCGAGTCCACACAAAGCAAGGCCTGCACCGTGGTCTAATGGTATTGGGAACACACAACAAATGCACACTGGGCACTGACTAGCCTTCCCCCTCCTGTCCGCCTCCTTTGCTTCGTTTCTGGTAGTTGCAGAAAACAGAGATGGGCATAGTGAGATACCAAAACCGCAAGGGATGAAAACGTGGAGCGTTTCGGTTTGGTTCCACGGTGGATCAGAAGCTGAGTGTAAATGAGAAGATGTAATGCCAATCAGTTTTATAGTTCCTAAATTGAAAATGTAAATGAGAATGTGTGGGGAGATTTCCAGAACAACAGGATTACGCTAATCACAGCCATCAGATGGGACTAAGCACTCTCACGTGCCATCCGCGTGCCATCCACATGGCACCAAGCTCACCCCGGCTACCAGGACAGGAGGTCCGGCCGAAGTCAGGCGGCTCCGGGCCACTAGCGCCGAACTGGCCCACCCCGGGCGCCACCTCGGCAGGGAGCTCCACCTCGGCTGGGCCACCCCGGATGCCATCTCGGCAGAAAGCTCCACCTCGGCTGAAGAAGCCGAGATGGAAGCCGAAGCCAGAAAGAGTCTCCACTCGCGCCCCTCATCCCCCACGTCACCAGGCACGTGGAGGGATAGGGGCACGAGCTAGTGGGACAGACACGACATCCAGCGGCTGAGGCCACATCAGGGCAAGGCCCCGAGGGCAGATCCCACGATCCCCTACCGCCAAAGGCGTCCAACACGATCTGGCCCAACAAGACGCGTATTAAATGCGACGTGGGTTGAATTGGATCGCATTTATGGCAACGTGGGCTGATCGTGGCTTCCCAGTCGAATCATAAGACCCACACCACAATATCTCCCAAAGATACGTCCCAAACTCTATAAATAGAGGCTCAAACCACCATTAAAGGTACGCACAATTTCATACACAGAGCCGTTACTCTGTCTCTCTTCTTCCTCTCCTTCCATTGTTCCAGTTCATTCACTGACTTTGGCATTGGAGAGCCTTGCGCCGCCCAGGCCAGGGTCCTCTGACCGTGTGTTCTTCCCTTTCAGGCTTTCGGACGGCATCCAGTCATCACCATCTTCGGATAAGTCCTCTAAGGCACCTCCTTATTGTGGGTCATTATTTTCTGCACCTACAGAGAAGATTGAATTAGAACTGTAAGTGTAAAAAAAAGATCACTCACAAAATTAAGGGTGCCTGATAGGACTTATCCGAATGGAAGAGGATGATCTGCTGCCTCTAAACCTGAAAGGGAAGAGCAAACAGTCAGATGACCCTGGCCTGGGCGGCGCAAGGCTCTCCGATGCCAAAGTTAGTGTATGAACTGAACTAAGGAAGGAGAGGAAGAAGAGAGGCAGAGTAACGACTCTCAAGTGTGTAGGTTGCATACCTTGCATATGAAATGGGGTCCTATTTGTAGAGGACTCTGGATGATATTTTGGAGTGGGTCCAATGATTTGATAGGGAAGTCCTTATCAGCCCACAAAGTAATAAATGCGGTCCACTTCAGCCCACATTACATTTAATGCCAGTCGGATCAGCCCACATTGCATTTAAGTCATGTTGGGCCAGATCATGTTGGACGCCTTTGGCGGTAGAGGTCCCATCGGATCCATCCTCGGGCCTTGCCCTGATTTGGTTACAGCCGCTGGATGCCGTCCTGTCAGCAATCTGGGGAAGATTGTGGACGGCTGGATGTCGCATCTGTCCCACTGGCTCGCACCCCTATTCTGGCATGTGTCTGATGACGTGGCGAGCGTGGGGCGCGAGTGAGGATTTTTCTTTACTTCGGCTTCCGTCCCGGCTCCTTTGGCCGGGGTCCCACAATGTCCAGCCCCCATTGAGCGAAGGGCCATGGACTAGAGAGGGGACTCAGGCCTTGCGCTGGCTGATGAAGAGAATGGGAGAACTTCTAACACTTTTTGCATTTTTTGGCGTATACCTGCGCATCCTTCTGCATATATGACCACCAGTAACCTTGGCTGATGGCTCTATAGGCCAGTGATCGCCCTCCGATGTGACTACCGCAGATTCCTTCATGGATCTCATACAGAAAGTCGTCCACTTGCCCGGATGGACGCATTGGAGGTAGAGGCCCGTGAAGGATTTTCTGTAGAGCTTGCCTTCAGGAGATAGCCAGAATCGAGCTGCATTGAGTCTGATTCGGTGGGCTTCATGTTTGTCTTCGGGGAGCTGGTCGTCCTTCAGGTAAGAGATGATTGGGTCCATCCAGCTCGGGCCGAGATCAACGCACATGACTTGCTGAGATGAGTGATCTTGGTATCGATCCGACCTCAACGGTCATTTTCTTTCCCACTTCAACGGCGGAGGCCAGGTTTGCAAGCGCATCAGCATGCGTGTTGGTATCTCTGGAGATTTGCCTGACCTCGGCTGTCTGGAAGTGAGAGAGTAATTTCTTTGCGAGGGCTAAGTAGGCCGCCATCCTGTCGTCCCTGGCTTGGTAGTCTCCAGTGAGTTGGCTAGTTACCAGTTGTGAATCACTAAAAACCACCAATTGCTGGGCTCCGAGGATTCAGGCGCTATTCAGCCTTGCAATCAGAGCTTCGTACTCCGCTTCACTGTTTGTCGCTTTGAAGTCCAAGGTGAAGGCTTGTTCTATGACCAGTCCCTCTTGCGATTGGAGGACTATGCCAGCGCTAGCTCTCTTGGAGGTGGACGAGCCGTCGACAAAGACCTTCCATGCCGAGACAGGAACTTGGCTCTGAGAAGATTGTTCGACCTCGGTGACTTCACGCTCATGCCCTATGCCTCCCAGTTCGGTGCCGGGCTGGGTCGAAGCCGAGCTTGGAGAGACGAGCTCTACAATGAAGTCTGCCAAAATTTGGGCTTTGATCGCAGTCCTGGGACGGTACTGGATGTCATACTACCCCAGTTCGACTGCCCATTTTGATATTCGCCCTGAAAAGTCAGTTTTCTTGAATATAGATCAGAGTGGATGCTCCGTGATAACCACAATAGTGTGGGATTGAAAATAATGGGAAAGCTTGCGAAAGGCACTAACGAGTGCCAACGCAAGCTTCTCCAGCAAAAGGTATCTGGTCTCGGCATCTAGCAGAATCTTGCTCATATAATAGATTGGTTTTTGGACTCCTTCATCCTCTTTGATGAGGACGGAGCTCACTGCATGGTCCGAGACCGCAAGATACAAATACAAAATCTCCCCCTGAGTTAGGGTAGAGAGTAAGGGTGGTGAAGACAGATAGGTTTTGAGTGCTTCCAATGCTTGGTCGCACTCAGGGGTCCATTGAAACTTGAAATTCTTTTTCATAAGCTGAAAGAGAGGCCGGCACTTATCTGATGATCTGCTGATGAAGCGATTGAGTGCTGCAGCCATGCCTGCGAGCTTCTGGGCCTCCTTTGTGGTAGATGGGCTTTGGATTCTCACGATTGCAGTAATCTGGTCCTGGTTAGCCTCTATCCCCCTCCGCGTTACTAAGCTTCCAAGGAACTTGCCAGAAGCTACGCCGAAAGCGCACTTGGAAGCATTCAGTTTGAGCTTGAACTCACTGAGGATGCTGAAGACTTGGCCCAGATCCGCCAGATGGTCGCTCGACTGCTTGAACTTGACGACTATGTCGTCAATCTAGACTTCAACTGTCTTGCCGAGCTAAGCCTAGAACATTTTGGTGACAAGGCACTGATAGGTTGCCCCCGCGTTCTTCAACCCAAAGGGCATCACCTTATAACAGTAAGTCCTGCGGGGGGTTATGAATGCAGTTTTCTCCTCGTCTGGCTCATACATCGGAATCTGGTGGTAGCCTCTGTAGGCGTCGAGGAAGCTCATTCTGTCGTGGCCAGCAGTGGCGTCGATCATCTGATCAATCTTTGGAAGACGGAAGCTGTCCTTCGGGCAAGCTCTGTTGAGATCTGTGAAATCCACGCATACCCTCCACTTGCCAGTCTTCTTCTTGACCACCGCTGTATTGGCCAGCCAGACCGGGTACTGGACCTCCCGGATTGAGCCTGCCTCTAGCAACTTGTCGACTTCTTCGACCACCGCTTCCGTCTGCTGCAACCCCGTGCTGCGGGCCCTCTGTACCACTGGCTTGTGGTTGGGATCCACGTTCAGCCGGTGGCACATGACCTCGGGGTCGACCCCAGGCATCTCGCTCGGGGTCCAGGCGAAGACGTCCACATTCTGTATCAGGAATCTTGAGAGCTCGACTCTCTCTGGGTCGGGCAGCTGGGTGCCGATTAGGAAAAATCTGTCAGGGTCCAGCGGGTCGAGCCTGACTTCGGCTAGATCTTCAATACTCTTCTTGTCGGGATCTCGGCCGATCTCATCCAGCCCCCTTTCGAACTCTGCTAGATTCACTCGCTCTGGCTCTTTCTCTCTAGGGACCATGGCCAACATGCACTACCTGGTCAGCTGCTGATCCCCTTCGACTGTAACCACCTCCATCTTGCCCTCTTTGCCTTCGAGCACGAACTTCAGCTTCTGATGGAGAGAGGAGGGAACTGCTTCCATCTTATGGAGCCGCGCCCTGCCCATAATAACATTGTAGGGGGAGTGGGCGTCTACCACTAGGAAATCCGTCATCACGGTGGCTCCGCCTACTTTGGTCTCCAGAGTGATTCTCCCCTTGGGATAGACCGGCTTGGCGCTGAACCCAATCAGAGGCGTGCGAGCTTCCTTCAAATCAGTCTCCAAGAGCCCCATCTTCTTGAAGCATCCATAGTAGAGGACTTCAGATGAGCTGCCGGGGTCGATGATGATTTGTTTCACTGTGAAGTCTCGCAGCTTCATCGTCAGGAGCAGGGGATCATTGTGTGGAAGCTGCACTCCTTCGAGGTGATTTCTATCTGAAAACAAGATGGCCGGGCGCTCGCGCCGTGCTCGCTTGGATGCCGGTCCGAGCTCGGCTCTCATCACCTCTTTCCCATGCGAGGCCTGCCTGGCTTCGGCACAAGCCTGGTGTTAGATATCGCGATCACTGAGAGGGGGGGGTGAATCAGTGATTCTTTAAAAACATGTCCAATTTAACAACAAAAGCAAATCAAATCACACAAGGACACCAGATTTAACGTGGTTCACCGAAAGGCTACGTCCACGGTTCAAAGACTGTCCGAACACCAATCCGGAACAGATCTGAATCTATTTAGTCGCACCAACGACAAAGAGCACCAACCCTTAGTTTCAGATAGCACCAACTATCTAGGAAGCACCTACTCCCTTGAGTTTCAGATAGCACCAACTATCTAGGAAGCACCGACTCCCTTTACAATTTATCTGCACCAACAGATAGGATCACCAAACCCCAGACACCAAGCACCAACTTGATGTTCTACAGAATAAAAGTAGAAACCTTTTTCTACAGCCCTTCCCCTCTACAATCTCTCTCTCTCAATCCCTTACAAATTGAAAATTAAAGCATAAACAGAGAGACACTTATCTTATGGACGAAACACCATCTTCAAGAGCACATCCTCGTCCACACTTGCTGTAGAAACTTGTAACAATACTGCACACAGCAACAGCACTCTATTCTCTCCAAAACTCTCTCTCTTTTCTTCTCTTTTCTCAATCTCTTCTTCTCTCTCTGGTGTCTTTTAAAAACGAGCCAAACATGCCTTTATATAGGTTATGGTAACCCTTAAGAGTGTTCAAAATAGGCTACAATTCGTTTAAAAAGAGTCCCAAACGAATTAGATGAGAATCCTGAATTTTCGTGCAAGACTTCTGTTTCTGCGCAACTCTGGTTCCCGTGCTCGGTCGACATCCTGCCTTGCTCGGTCGACATCATACACAGTCTGGAAACAGACTACTATCGTGCTCGGTCGACATCCTGGTGTCCCGGTCGACCGACGACACACTGTGTCACGAAAATAACTGGGAGCTACCTGAAACTTTTTCTGCAGGTTTCTCTTTGCTCGGTCGACCGCATGGGGTGCCCGGTCGACCGACCACTCTGCTTCAGGAATTCTGAATTCCTAAACTGTTTCAACTCTGATTATTCTTTTAAGCTCTATCAACACCAACCTATTATCATCATGCTTGTGACATTGTGTTGACAATAATTCCAACTCAAAACAATGCTTGAGATACTAATCACTTCAATTCTTCATAAAGCTTCTCAAGTCATCTCAAATTCCAACAATCTCCCCCTTTGGAATTGTTGGCAACACTTTTGGAACTTCAACACTTAGAACACATTAAACTAGTTGATCTTCATGAAGCTTCTACAGAACCATAGTCTCCCCCTGTCTTTTTAAAAAAAAAATCAAGATCTCTAACACTCTTGATACCAATCTCCCCAAAGTTATCATAGCATAACTTCTTCTAAGCATAGCTTTCTCCTAGCTTAAGTCTTTCTCCCCCTTTGACAACAAGTCCAAAGGGACCAACGAAGGAGCGAAGAGGATATTCAAGGAATATTTTGCTCCCCCTTTCAAGCCCATCTCGTAAGGATTAGGAGAGTGAGTAACTCCTAATTTTTTCGGAGATACTCGAAGACTTCTTTTGGCAGAGGTTTTGTGAAGATATCAGCAACTTGCTCAGTAGTTGGGACATATTCCAACTTTACCTCACCATCTGCAACCTTTCCTTGAGAAAGTGATAGCGAATTGTTACATGCTTCGTTCTAGAATGTTGAACAGGATTCTTGGAGATGTGAATTGCACTTGTGTTGTCACAGAGGATCGGCGTAGGATCCGTTGTCGGAACTCCTAGATCAGAGAGCATTTGCCGCATCCATAACACTTGCGTACAACAAGTTGCCGCTGCAATATATTCCGCTTCCGCTGTAGAAAGGGATACTGAATCTTGTTTCTTACTGTGCCATGCCACCAACCTTTCACCGAGATAGAATGCACCACCACTTGTACTCTTGCGATCATCTATACATCCAGCCCAATCGGCGTCAGAGTATGCAACAAGAGTAAAGGATTTGCCTTTAGGATACCAAATGCCAAGCTCCATGGTACCTTTCAGATATCGAAATATCCTTTTAACTGCTGTGAGGTGCGTCTCAGTTGGTGATGCTTGAAATCGAGCCACCATACATACTGCTTGCAGAAGATCCGGTCTTGTAGCAGTCAAATAAAGCAAGCTTCCTATCATAGAACGATAAGTGGTATGATCAACGGACGAACCCTTATCATCTTTGCTTAGCTTTGTGTTCGTTGTCATTGGTGTGCTCACTGGCTTGCTGTCTTCCATGTTAAAACGCTTCAGCATCTCCTTGATGTATTTCATCTGTGATATGAAGATACCATGTTTCAGCTGCTGAACTTGTAAACCAAGGAAGAACTTTAGTTCTCCAAGCATTGACATCTCAAATTCTTTCTTCATCTCTTCAGCAAAATTCCTGCACATTTCGTCATCATTGCCACCAAAGATTATGTCATCGACATAAACAATGACAACCAGCTGTTTGCTCAACTCTGTTTTGACATAAAGATTGCTATCAACCAGTCCTTTTCCCAAAACCGATCTTGCGGAGATATAGGTCCAGCCTTGCATACCACGCCCTTGGCGCTTGTTTCAGCCCATAAAGAGCCTTTTTCAACTTGCACACTAGGTCTGAATTTTTGCTAATAGGAAAACCATCAGGTTGCTCAATGTAGACCTCTTCTTCAAGTAATCCATTCAAGAAGGCTGACTTTACATCCATCTGAAATACCTTGAAGGTTTTGTATGCAGCCAATGCAAGAAACATACGAATGGCTTCCAGACGAGCTACCGGTGCAAAGGTCTCTTCAAAATCTATGCCTTCAACTTGAGCATAGCCTTTACAAACCAACCTTGCTTTGTTTCGTATGACCTGACCATCTTCATTCAGCTTATTCTGAAAGACCCATTTAGTACCAATAACATTCTTATCGGTAGGTCTAGAAACTAGTTCCCATGTGGAGTTCTTCTCAATTTGCTCCAACTCCTCATGCATAGCTTTCAACCAACTTTCATCGAGACTGGCTTCAGCCACAGTCTTGGGTTCAATGGTGGACACAAGTGAGTAATTGCTAACTACACTTTGTCTTGTTTTAACACCGACCTCAGGATCTCCAATGATTTGATCCTTAGGGTGTTGCTCTACCCAAGTGCTTTTCTTTCTAGATGTAGCATCCTCTGAGTCATCCTTTGATTTCTCAGAATCATTAGGTTTAGCTACTTCATCATCAATCTCACTCGAGTCCTCATAAACTGGACTGTCATAATGAGTTCCATTCTTTGATTCATAGTTTTCATCAATTCTAACATCAGCACTTTCTATGATTTTTCTGGTCCTTTTGTTAAGACATCTGTAAGCCTTACTAGATGAGGAATAACCCAGAAATATACCTTCATCAGCTCTTTCATCAAATTTGCCCGGATTTTGTTCAAGACGCTTGATGTAACACTTGCTACCGAAGACTCTGAAGTGCTTGACTGTTGCTTTTCTCCCAAACCATAGCTCATAAGGAGTTTTGTCTTCATGTGGCCTGATCAAGCATCGATTCTGAATGTATACAGCCGTATGGATTGCCTCCTTCCAGTATTTGTCAGCTAGCTTGCTCTCAGTTAGCATTGTACGAGCCATCTCTTGAACGGTGCGATTTTTCCATTCCACAACTCCATTTTGCTGTGGAGTTCTAGGGGCTGAATACTGTCTTTGAATGCCATGGTGCTCACAATAGTTAGTGAACTCTTCAGATGTGAATTCACCGCCTCGATCAGACCTTAAAATCTTGATACGTTTTCCAAGCATATTTTCAACCTGTGCTTTAAACACTTTAAAACGATCAAGTGCTTGATGTTTATGCTTAAGAAAGAATACCCATGTCATACGAGTATAATCATCAATGCATAACATAAAATACTTATCTCCATTGGTGCTTTGAGTTCGCATCGGTCCACAGAGATCAGTATGCACTAGCTCAAGAGGTTTCTTTGAATGATGCTCCTTTGACTTAAACATTACCCTCGTTTGCTTTCCCTTTTGACAAGAATCGCAAATGGGGTTGGAAGGCTTTTCAACTGTAAACATACCTCTGACAGCCTTTGAATTGCAAATCTTTGACATGTTATCAAAGTTTAGATGCCCAAGGCGTTTGTGCCACAACCAACTTTCCTCTGTCCGACTCATCAAGCAAGTCTTTTCAGCTCCATCTGACAATGTATAGAGATTTCCAGCAGTCCTAGATCCAGTAGCCACTGTTTTGCCGTTGCTACACTTCTTGATAGCAAAACCATTCTTAGTGAAGACAACTTCGTGGCCTTTGTCACAGATCTGGCTCACACTAAGCAAGTTGTGTCTTAGTCCAGACACATATAAGACCTCGTCTGATCTGATCTTGTTTGCCTTTAGCGGAACAACACCTTTTCCGCAGATTTTGGCACCATCATTGTTACCAAACTTCACTGATCCGCCTTCATAGTGCTGTAATTTGACGAATTTTTCCTTATCACCTGTCATATGGCTTGAACAGCCACTATCAAGGACCCATGGTGCTGTCTTCTTTTGTGCATTGAATGTCATTTGCACAATGAGAGATTCTTTGGAATTTCCTTCCCTTTTCTTTGCCCTCCATGCCTTAACTAACTTGGGTTTCTTTTCAACCTGAAATTGGTTAGCTATAGGCAACCTACAATCCCTAGCCAAGTGTCCATAATTATGACACATATAGCACTCAATTTTGTGGCTGTTTAGGATTGAAAAAGGATTCCTAGTCACAAATGGGCTGTTTCTTACATAGACTCTACAATCAGCTCTTTTATGTCCATATCTATTACAATGAAAGCAATAACCATAGAATCTGAACATTCTTCCTTTCTTAGGTGGCTGGTTAAACTTCACAAACCTTTTCTTATTGAACATCTCAATACTAGGCTTAATTTGATGCTTTGTAGCCTTGAGAGGTATGGCACTTTGTTTCATAAACAAAGAAGATGCAGCTTTAGAGGACTCTCCGGTTTCAAATCCAATACCAAATTTATTATGGAAGGGCTTTTGAACTTTTAGAATTTCATTGAGTTTCATTGTCCCTTCAATCGCTTGGAGTGCTTTGAGTTTTCGGCTACTTTCCAAGTTTTCAGCCTTTGCTCTAGCGATTTCAGTTTCAAGTTTCATAGCCTCTTCCTTTTTGATACTTATTTGATTTTGAAGGACTTCCACCATTCTTTTATATTCTTCAACTTGAGTTTTCAAAGCAATAATTGAACTTTCAGATTCATGAAGAAGTTTCAGATTTTTATTACTTGTTTTTCGTTCCATGCTAAGCTCCTCAAGTGCGGCAATGAGTTCTTCTTCGAGATTGACCTCAGCCTCCTCTTCCTCTTCCGGCTCTTGCTCCTCTTCTTCTTCAACGGTAACCATGAAGAGAGCTTCAGTTGCCTCGGCTAATTCATCATCGTCTGAAGTTTCAGACGTGCTGTCATTATATTGACTGATGAAGCTTTTTGCTTTGCCCCTCTTTCTGAAAATTTTCTTCCACTTACTCTTATCAACATAAGAGTCATCATCATTATTTTCTTTCAGCGGACACTTCGCAGCAAAGTGACCAACACCGCCACAATTGAAGCATTTAAAGGGTAGCTTCCCTTTGTACTTTCCATTGCTTCCTTTCTTCAGCTTTCTAACAAATTGAGCCTCAAGCTCATCATCATCAGTATCAGAATCATGACCAGCAGTCTCTTTTCCCTTTTTCTGAACTTTGAAGGCCGCTTCTCTATCAGATGAAGACGTCTTACCTATGCGCATCTCATAGGCAGTGAGTGAACCATGCAACTCATCCATGGAAAATTCATTCAGATCCTTGGCTTCTTCTATGGCTGAGACTTTTGAATCAAACCGGGGAAGAAGAGATCTTAGAACCTTTTTGATGATGACTGGTTCTTTAATCTCCTCCCCTAGTCCACGAATGTCATTCGTGACTTCATTCACTCGTTGCAAATATGAGTCAACATTCTCGCTTTCCTCCATGCGAAGAGATTCAAATTGAGAGCGATGGGTTTGCAATTTTGCTTCTTTGATCTTCTCATCTCCTTCATGAATGCTTTTCAACTTGTCCCATATTTCCTTGGCTGTTTTGCATGCAATTACTTTGACCAGCTCGCTGTCCACAAGGCCACTAAAGAGTGCATTCTGCGCCTTAGAGTCGTTGTCTGCTAACTTCTTCGTTGCAGCATCATTGGGTACAATGGCAATATTGTAACCGACTCTGACAGTCTCCCATACATCATAGCCAAGTGACTTAATGAAAGCCTGCATTCTGATCTTCCAGAAGGAGTAATTAGAACCATCAAACAAAGGTGTTTTCTTATTCCCTGTATTGGTTGCCATGTGATTTGACAAGAGATCACCTTTAGCGTGTTAAGCTTTTCAAGGGAACCTTACGCTCTGATACCAATTGTTAGATATCGCGATCACTGAGAGGGGGGGTGAATCAGTGATTCTTTAAAAACAGGTCCAATTTAACAACAAAAGCAAATCAAATCACACAAGGACACCAGATTTAACGTGGTTCACCGAAAGGCTACGTCCACGGTTCAAAGACTGTCCGAACACCAATCCGGAACAGATCTGAATCTATTTAGTCGCACCAACGACAAAGAGCACCAACCCTTAGTTTCAGATAGCACCAACTATCTAGGAAGCACCTACTCCCTTGAGTTTCAGATAGCACCAACTATCTAGGAAGCACCGACTCCCTTTACAATTTATCTGCACCAACAGATAGGATCACCAAACCCCAGACACCAAGCACCAACTTGATGTTCTACAGAATAAAAGTAGAAACCTTTTTCTACAGCCCTTCCCCTCTACAATCTCTCTCTCTCAATCCCTTACAAATTGAAAATTAAAGCATAAACCGAGAGACACTTATCTTATGGACGAAACACCATCTTCAAGAGCACATCCTCGTCCACACTTGCTGTAGAAACTTGTAACAATACTGCACACAGCAACAGCACTCTCTTCTCTCCAAAACTCTCTCTCTTTTCTTCTCTTTTCTCTTCTCTTCTTCTCTCTCTGGTGTCTTTTAAAAACGAGCCAAACATGCCTTTATATAGGTTATGGTAACCCTTAAGAGTGTTCAAAATAGGCTACAATTCGTTTAAAAAGAGTCCCAAACGAAATAGATGAGAATGCTGAATTTTCGTGCAAGACTTCTGTTTCTGCACAACTCTGGTTCCCGTGCTCGGTCGACATCCTGCCTTGCTCGGTCGACATCATACACAGTCTGGAAACAGACTACTATCGTGCTCGGTCGACATCCTGGGGTCCCGGTCGACCGACGACACACTGTGTCACGAAAATAACTGGGAACTACCTGAAACTTTTTCTGCAGGTTTCTCTTTGCTCGGTCGACCGCATGGGGTGCCCGGTCGACCGACCACTCTGCTTCAGGAATTCTGAATTCCTGAACTGTTTCAACTCTGATTATTCTTTTAAGCTCTATCAACACCAACCTATTATCATCATGCTTGTGACATTGTGTTGACAATAATTCCAACTCAAAACAATGCTTGAGATACTAATCACTTCAATTCTTCATAAAGCTTCTCAAGTCATCTCAAATTCCAACACCTGGGAGCTGCCTCTAGCTGAGGTAGAGGGAGCAGAGGGCGTCAGATGGATCACATTGATGATCTTCTCAGAATATTCGCTGTCTGGATCCCATCTGTGCTCTGATGAGCTCGGCCGCTGCCGCCGGCGCCGGCATCTCCTGCCTTGACGCACTCCTCCAGATGACCTTCTTTGGCGAGCTTTTCCTGGTAGAACTTCAAGGTCCTGCACGCCTCGGTTTTGTGCCCATTCTGCTTGTGGTAGGCACAGAACCTAGTCTAGTCACGGGTGGAGGCTTCACTCTGCATGGGCTGATGCCAGCTGAAGAATGGCCTGTTCTTGATCTTGTTCATGATTTGGTGGATCGGCTGCCTGAAGACGACGTTCACAGCCTGGTAAGTGTTGGGAGGAGGTCTGGTCTACTTGCTGCCCCCATACCTGGACGCTGTAGCCTGTGCCGAGCTGGAGACCCAGGTTTGCTTCGACTTTTCCTTTCAAAAGGGCTTCTTTTCTCTCTGCTGGGGCTGATTGCCCTTCTCCTTGGGTCCTGGGCCGTGGCTTTCCCGGGCCCGGATTTCATCCTCCTCTCGGGCGACATAGCGCTTTATCCGGGACATCAAGGCCGGCATGGAGGTTGCGGGGTCTCCGGCCAGGTCTTTCCTCAGCTCGTTCCCTAGTAATAGGGCATTCCGGAAGGCGAAAATCGCCACTTCGTCTCTAGTAACCTCAATCTGGCTGTAAATCGCCCAAAAAAGCTGGGCGAACTGGGTGATGCTTTCGCCCTGCTTCATCTTCAGGGCAAGTATATCAGCATCAGTCTTGGGGATGACGCTGTAAGCCTGGAACTTCTTCAGTTAGGAGAGCTGGAGCTGTTTCCAACTCGAGATAGACTTCTCCGGAAGGGCGCAGTACCACTTCAGAGGGAGGTCACCCAGACTGGAGGAAAAGATCTTGCAGTTGAGGTGGCCCTCGTTCCCCCCAGATGGACATCTTCTGAGAAAGTGTCGGAGGTGAGCGGCTGGGTCAGACACTCCGTCATAGGGGACGAACCGCGGGACAGAGAACTTCTTGGGCAGTGGAGTCTCCTCGATATCCCGCGTGAAAGGGGAGGCCCCCAGATCGGTGGGGCCGCAGATTTCTTACTGGTCTCGGGCGAGAGCAGCCATCTCCATATTATGCTGAAGGGCCAGCTTAATACGCCTGTCGAGCCGCTCCTGCTCGACATCCTTCCACGGCGACACTGCTTCCGACTTTCGCTTTGAATGGCCTCGACTGTGGTAGCTGCGAACTTGGTCGTCTCGGCCGTGATGGCTTCGACCATTGCTGTCACACCCCGAGCCCGAGATTTCACACATCCCGAGGCGCGACACACGCCCGCGTGGAAATTCGAGTCAACTCATTGACTCTAGGTCCCCACGTACGGAATTTACCCACAGGATATCACATGTGAGGTTTATATTTTTCGATATGCCTGTATAATTTGTCAAATAGATATCAAATTAACATAATACAATCATCAAGATATAGAGCATAAGGGCCCATGAGCATAAATTTAAAGATTCAAGTTCAAGAGATAAAAAGAGAGAAGAAGTAAGTTAATTAAATTTACAATCCCAAAACTAACAAGTTTATAAGCTACTACAAAAGATGTGGCAGTCCTAGCCACGGTCCATGGGTCATTTTAACGTCCATTTCTCATCGTACGGATGTCTAAAAGACATCATCAGGAGTCCACTTTGCTACGTTAAGTGGAGGTTCCTCTTCCTCAAGGATCTCCGGGGCAATGGCGTCGACATATTCACCTGTAACGCCAAGTGTAGCACCATTAGACTAAGCTAAGCAAGACAAACATATATAGTCCATATAACATGTAACAAATGAATAGTCAGACAGGTATCAATCATAAGAGATCAATGAATGATCACTAGGAATATCAGTGCATGAATTAGTATGAGACATACGAGTCATAGATGACAGATAAACATATTAACAGTACTAGTTGGCACATCCACATAAGCTATGTTCTCTCAAGTTAATCATATAATATGAAAATAAAATGAGAGCAGAACAGGACAGGACAGGGTGGTGCTACTAGGAGACAGAGGTACCCAGAATTCTCCATCGTAGACCTAGGGTGCCGGTAAACCCTCAGAATATATTCCCATCTGCAGAGGGCCAGAAGTTTACTAAACCCACACTTAGCCGGGTCCGACTTAGATAGGGTCGAAGCTAAGTGGTGCCGACTCATGGAGTGCAATGTACAAACAACAGATCAGGTGCGGAACAGTGTAAATCAGATACAGGACATATACAGGACAAGACATATAAATGACAAGAATCAGAACTTACTGAGGTATACTGAACAAAGCCAGAAATAAATATAACATAATAGATGTGTAACAGAAATACATAACTGAATAGAAGCATGATCAAGTCACACTAGAATACTAGAAACGGAATGCAATGCATGTACATACAGATCATATACGGAGTCAAGACAGAAATCAAGTCAAGCCTACGGTCTTGAGAACACATGTGGTCTTCACCGTCCAACTCGGGGTAGTATTAAGTCGACATTATCGGGCTACAAGGACCCCTTGGCATTACATAATTTGGATGTCGAATCCCTTAATAGAACACATTTGGTTCGCTTACAATCCGAAGAACACAAGGTCCCTTGTGGGTACGGTTGCTCAATCCATATCCACAATTAACAAACCCAATGGTCATGATAAAAGTTCAGGGTACACATCCTACAGGTCCATCTATCAGGCCAATCAACTAGATCAAGCTACGGTTGAAAAGTTATGGTCATTGAAAAATCTGCATACTGCAGGTATCAGGTTCGCTCGAGCGTTCAGATGTTCGCTCGAGCGGACCCCAGACAGAGAGCTGTTCGCTCGACCGGACCAAGAGTTCGCTCGAGCGAACTCTCCCAGAGAGCCCTTCGCTCGAGCGAACTGTCAAATCCTGTGTTCCGAAAATCTAAAGCTTTGCTGTTTCTCCCAATCCATTCAAGGCATTCATTCCAAGTTTGAACCACTACCAATGGGTATCTTTGGGCTTCCAAAATGCTCATAAAAACTACCAATAAACCCATACACATTAACAAGAAGAATCATTCATCAAAAATCCATTTTTGAGCAAGAGATGGGTATATAAGCAAGATTGCATATATTCAAGAGACAAACAAAGAAGCATGCATATCAATGTACATATTTAACTTGCCTTGGTGCTTGGAAGCTATCTCTCACACCTAAAACCTCTTAAGCTCAAAATCCCCAAAAATGCAAGCTCAAATGCCCTAAAAAAATGGTGAAAACGAAAATGAATGAAATGAATGAGGAAGGAGATGATGTATGCACGAATTTTAGGACATAATCTCAAGATTGAAATGAATACAAAAGGGAAAAAGGAAAATGTAGCTCATCAAATAGTGGAGATTACAAAGAAAAAGGGCTTACCCAAAAAGAGCAAAGAGAAGAAAATGAAGGAATGCTTAAGCTTGGAAGATGGCCTCTTGTTGGAGAAGATGATAGGGTTGGAATGGTGGATGGCTCCTACACTTGCAAGATTTCTTAATGGTTGCTGGGAGTGAAGAAGAAGAAAGGAAGAAGAAGAAAGGAATAGCTAAAATGGGTTTTATCCCAATTTTATCCTGCACTTGCATGCAAGTCCACAAAATGGACTGAAATCTCAAATAAGGGCCTGGGTTAAATGAATGGGCTGGGAATGGGCCTAAATGGGTCCGAATTTGATGGGTCAAGACATGAAAGTTAAGGCCCATGAAATGCTCTATGCAATGCATTAAAAACCCAAAAATTTCTAAGTACACACAAAAACCCAAAACACTCCAAAAGTCATAATCTACCTAGTAAATGGTCAAACCCCACTAATTCTACCTAATCAAGTCCAATCACAATCAAAACATCCATTAAGCAATTAATCTAAATTAATTAACTCTAAAACGAGATTAAGGCGGGTCGGGGTGTTACATCCTCCCCTCCTTAGGACATTTGGTCCTCCAAATGTAAATCGTACCTCAGTCAAGAGATGAGGATACTTCCTCATGACTTGCTCCTCTAACTCCCACGTAGCTTCTTCCGGACCATGGTGCTCCCACAAGATCTTCACCCAACGAATCGTCCGGGTACGCAACACTATCTCCTCGACATCAATCACTTGCAAAGGCTTCTCATCATAGGTCGCATCTGCTCGAATCTCCAAAGGCTCATACTCGATGACGTGTGACTCGTCCGGAACATACTTCCTCAACATAGCCACATGGAAGACATCATGCACTGCTGCAAGGTTAGGAGGTAATATCAATCTGTAGGCCAAGTCTCCAACTCTGCTGCGAATCTCGAACGGTCCAATGTATCTTGGCGACAACTTGCCCTTCTGCCCAAATCGAATGGTGCCCTTCATCGGTGAAACTTTGAGGAACACCTTGTCTCCCACTTGAAACTCGAGATCTCTACGTCGGTGATCCGCATAACTCTTCTGCCTACTCTGAGTTGTCTTCAATCGATCATATGCAGGCTTGACCTTTGCACTAGTCTCACCAATAATGGTTGGTCCATGAAAGCTTCTGACTCCAACTTCCTCCCAACAAACCGGTGATCTGCACCTCCTACCATAAAGAGCTTCAAACGGTGCCATCCCGATACTCGCGTGAAAGCTGTTATTGTACGCGAACTCGCACAAAGCTAAATCTCGATCCCATTCTATCTTGTAGTCCAAAACACACGCTCTAAGCATGTCCTCAAGAGTCTGGATCGTCCTCTCTGATTGTCCATCAGTCTGCGGATGATATGCCGTGCTGAAAGTCAACTGAGTGCCCATAGCTTGCTGAAATGAAGTCCAAAATCTCGAGATAAATCGACTATCTCTGTCTGACACAATCGAAGCTGGAATCCCATGCAATCGAACAATCTACTTGATAAACATATCTGCCATCGTATGCATCTTGGTTCCTGTCCTGAAAGGCTCAAAGTGTGCAGACTTAGTCAATCTGTCTACGATCACCCAAATAGCATTGTTGTGTCTCGAAGTCTCTGGCAATCCTGACACAAAATCCATCGTAATGTGTTCCCACTTCCACTTGGGTCTCTTCAATGGCTTCAAAAGTCCTGGAGGCTTTCTATGCTCTGCTTTGATCTTCTGGCACGTCAAACATCTCGAAACAAATCCAGCAATCTCTCTCTTCATGTTGTTCCACCAAAATCGACCCCGTAAATTCTGGTACATCTTAGTACTACCGGGATGCATAGAGTACCGCGCATGATGCGCCTCTGCCATAATCTGATCCTTAAGATCTCCAACATTAGGCACACACAACCTATCCCGGAAATACAAAACACCATCTTCAAGTCTGAAATCTGGCTTATTTGCAATCTTGTCTCTAATCCTGACCAACTCGGGATCCTGAAATTGGCTATCCTTAATCTGCTGAATCAACTGCGGTTCTGAAACTGACATGGCTGCCAACATAACCTTCTCACTGACCAGTTCTATCTCAACATCTAAATCTCTGAAAGTCTCAACTAAATCCCATTCTCCGAACAAACTGGCCAAAATGCCTGACTTCCGGCTTAATGCATCTGCCACTACATTCCCTTTACCCGGGAAATACCGAATCAGAAAGTCATAATCAGCCATCAACTCTAACCAACGACGTTGCCTCTGATTCAAATCTTGCTGCGAGAAGAGGTACTGCAAACTCCTATGATCAGAATGAACTTCAAACCTCTCTCGATATAGATAATGTCTCCAAAGTTTCAAGGCAAAAACTACCGCCGTTAACTCCAAGTCATGTGTGGCATAGTTCTTCTCATGTTCTCTTAACTGCCTAGATCCATAAGCCACTACCTTGCCATTCTGCATCAAAACACTACCTAAACCAACCTTCGAAGCATCAGTATAGATCACAAATCCCCCGCTCTCGGTCGGTAAAGTCAACACTGGGGCTGTAGTGAGCTTCTCCTTAAGCAACTGAAAATTAGCTTCACATTCTGGAGTCCAAACAAAAGCGATATTCTTTCTAGTCAATTTGGTCAACGGAGCTGAAATTTTAGCAAATCCTTCAACAAATCTCCGATAGTATCCAGCCAATCCTAGAAAACTCCTGACTTCTGCTACATTCCTCGGGCTTTGCCAATTCACTACTGCTTCTACCTTAGCTGGGTCAACTGCCAAACCTTCCTTAGAGATTATGTGCCCGAGAAAAGCTATTTGCTCCAACCAAAATTCACATTTATCTAACTTCGCATATAATTGATTGTCTTTCAATAATTGCAATGAAGTCCTCAGATGCTCTGCATGCTCTTCCTTAGACTTAGAATACACCAAGATGTCATCAATAAAAACAACTGTAAATTGATCCAAGTATGGGGCAAAGATTCTGTTCATCAAAGACATGAAAACTCCCGGAGCATTTGTTAATCCAAAAGGCATAACTAGGAATTCATAATGTCCATATCTCGTCCGGAAAGCTGTCTTAGCCACATCTTGCTCTCTAATCCTCAACTGATGATAACCAGACCTAAGATCAATCTTCGAGAAATGAGCTGCACCTTGTAATTGATCAAACAATCCATCAATCCTAGGCAGTGGATATTTGTTCTTTATAGTCACTTGATTAAGCTGCCTATGATCAATACATAACCTTAAGGTGCCATCTTTCTTTTTCACAAATAGAACTGGAGCTCCCCAAGGAGAAACACTAGGGCGAATAAAACCTTTATCAAGCAATTCTTCCAATTGAATCTTCAATTCTCTCAGCTCTGTAGGAGCCATCCTGTAAGGTGCTCTAGAGATTGGGGCTATCCCCGGCACTAGCTCAATAGTAAAATCTATCTCCCTAATAGGTGGCAAACCAGGCACTTCATCCGGAAAGACATCTGGGAATTCACAGGCTACTGGGATATCTTTTAGCTGCTTAGGTTGCTTATCTTCTGAAATAAAAGCTATGAATCCTTCACAACCACTATGGATTAGTCTTTCTGCCTTAAGAGCTGAAATTATTCTGGCATCTAACCTCTTCTTAGACCCTTCAAAAATAACTCCTGCACTAGACTCATCTATCTTGAGGGTCACAGTCTTGTGGAAAAAATCCATACAAGCACGATACTTCGCTAGCCAATCCATTCCTAGAATAACATCAAAATCGTGCATAGCTAGGACTATCAAATCTGCTGGCATCACCAAATCACCTATCTGCACTCTACACTGCGGGTAAAACAAATCACAAACTACCCTCCTGCCTACTGGAGTAACAATCGCAAGTACAACCTGCAACTGCTCGGGTCTACCTCCGATCATCATAGCAAAGTGCGGTGCAATTAAAGAGTGTGTGGATCCAGGATCAAACAAAACTCTAGCTTCATGATCACAAGCAAACAGCTTACCTTCTACAACTGTATCTGCAGCTTCAGCTTCTTCATTGGTCATAGCATAAATACGTCCCGTTGCATTCGGACGCTGCTGTGGATGTTGCCTTTGCTGTCCTTGCCTCTGTTGAACTGGACCTTGTTGCCTAGGCCTCTGCTGGCCTTGCACTTGTCTCTGCTGCTGTTGCTGAGGTGGCCTCTGAGCTCCAGGCAAAGCCTGTCTGATGGGTTGGGCTTGAATAGGTGGACGGGCTGGTTGCTGATGTTGTTGTTGCTGCTGTCCTCTAGCCCCATCACCTACAGGGCGTGGACAATCTTTGACCGCATGATCTGAAGAGCCGCATCGGTAGCAAAGACCAAGAATCCTCCTGCACCGACTCGAATCGTGGGCCTTGCCACAATGAATACAAGACACTGGCCTTGCTTGAGAACTGCTCCCTTGCTTGAATTTCTTGCCCTGGGTTTGCTGTGGTGAACTCTTGCCAGAAGAAGTGAAGTAATGCTTAGGCTCATTTAGAATAATATTCTGCTGTTGTTGCTCCGCAGAATATGCTCTCTCAACCGTATCGTCGAAAGTAGTATCTCTGAAACATAATAACATCACGCTGAATAGAAGGTCTCAATCCCTCAATGAACCGTTCCACTTTCTTAGCTTCTGTGTCAACACATTCTGGGGCAAAGCGCGAAAGACGAGTAAACTCATAGATACACTCAGCTACTGTCATCAGTTCTTGCTTCAAGTTCTGAAATTCTGCCTTCTTCTGTCGGGTGATATGAGCTGGTATGAATTTCTTCCGAAATTGTGCCTCAAACGTGGTCCAAGCAACTTCATCTGCTATCGTTCTATAAGGAGTACGGACACTCTTCCACCAAGTGTCAGCAACATCTCTAAACATGGAAGCTGCCAAGGCTACCTTCTGCCTACCCATACACTCCATAGTCTCAAAGACATTCTCGGTGTGCACAATCCATTCGTCTGCAGTCAAAGGATCTTCCAATCCGGTGAACTCAATTGCTCCACGCTTCCTGAACTTCTCATAGAGTGAGTTAGGGTCTTGCTCCCTAGGCTGGACCTGCCTATTCATCATATTCATGATCTGCTCATTCTGCCTCACTAGCTGCGCGGACATAGCTTGCAAGATATCTCTCAATCCACCATCATTAACTGGAGGCGGTGGAGGTGGAGGAGGTGGCAACTCTTCTTCCTCCACACGCTCGTTTCCCACACCTTGAAGGTCAACGAAGAGTGTGGCATCAGGATCCTGACTGCTGCTAGAGTTATTTTGGGGATTGGTAGCCCGACGAGGTGGCATTTTCTGTAAAATAATTGGGTTAGCACAAACACTTAACAAACCTAGAAAATCCAAAAGAATTGGTACACCCAAAAGTCCTATCGTATCCTCACATCGTGCCCTAACGTTCTAAGTATTTTAAATACTCTTAGAACAACATATGCTCTGATACCAACTTACGTATGTCACGCCCCGAGCCCGAGATTTCACACATCCCGAGGCGCGACACATGCCCGCGTGGAAATTCGAGTCAACTCATTGACTCTAGGTCCCCACGTACGGAATTTACCCACAGGATACACGTGTGAGGTTTATATTTTTCGATATGCCTGTATAATTTGTCAAATAGATATCCAATTAACATAAGGGTCCATGAGCATAAATTTAAAGATTCAAGTTCAAGTGATAAAAAGAGAGAAGAAGTAAGTTAAGTAAGTTTACAATCCCAAAACTAACAAGTTTATAAGCTACTACAAAAGATGTGGCAGTCCTAGCCACGGTCCATGGGTCATTTTAACGTCCATTTCTCATCGTACGGATGTCTAAAAGACATCATCAGGAGTCTACTCTGCTACGTTAAGTGGAGGTTCCTTTTCCTCAAGGATCTCCGGGGCAATGGCGTCGACATATTTACCTGTAACGCCAAGTGTAGCACCATTAGACTAAGCTAAGCAAGACAAACATATACAGTCCATATAACATGTAACAAATGAATAGTCAGACAGGTATAAATCATAAGAGATCAAGGAATGATCACTAGGCATATCAGTGCATGAATTAGCATGAGACATACGAGTCATAGATGACAGATAAACATATTAACAGTACTAGTTGGCACATCCACATAAGCTATGTTCTCTCAAGTTAATCATATAATATGAAAATAAAATGAGAGCAGAACAGGACAGGACAGGGTGGTGCTACTAGGAGACAGAGGTACCCAGAATTCTCCATCGTAGACCTAGGGTGCCGGTAAACCCTCAGAATATATTCCCATCTGCAGAGGGCCAAAAGTTTACTAAACCCACACTTAGCCGGGTCCGACTTAGATAGGGTCGAAGCTAAGTGGTGCCGACTCATGGAGTGCAATGTACAAACAACAGATCAGGTGCGGAACAGTGTAAATCAGATACAGGACATATACAGGACAAGACATATAAATGACAAGAATCAGAACTTACTGATGTATACTGAACAAAGCCAGAAATAAATATAACATAATAGATGTGTAACAGAAATACATAACTGAATAGAAGCATAATCAAGTCACACTAGAATACTGAAAACGGAATGCAATGCATGTACATACAGATCATATACGGAGTCAAGACAGAAATCAAGTCAAGCCTACGGTCTTGAGAACACATGTGGTCTTCACCGTCCAACTCGGGGTAGTATTAAGAGTTCGACATTATCGGGCTACAAGGACCCCTTGGCGTTACATAATTTGGATGTCGAATCCCTTAATAGAACACATTTGATTCGGTTACAATCCAAAGAACACAAGGTCCCTTGTGGGTACGGTTGCTCAATCCATATCCACAATTAACAAATCCAATGGTCATGATAAAAGTTCAGGGTACACATCCTACAGGTCCATCTATCAGGCCAATCAACTAGATCAAGCTACGGTTGAAAAGTTATGGTCATTGGAAAATCTGCATACTGCAGGTATCAGGTTCGCTCGAGCGTTCAGATGTTCGCTCGAGCGGACCCCAGATAGAGAGCTGTTCGCTCGACCGGACCAAGAGTTCGCTCGAGCGAACTCTCCCAGAGAGCCCTTCGCTCGAGCATTCACTCACGCTCGCTCGAGCAAACTGTCAAATCCTGTATTCCGAAAATCTGAAGCTTTGTTGTTTCTCCCAAGTCATTCAAGGCATTCATTCCAGGTTTGAACCACTACCAATGGGTATCTTTGAGCTTCCAAAATGCTCATAAAAACTACCAATAAACCCATACACATTAACAAGAAGAATCATTCATCAAAAATCCATTTTTGAGCAAGAGATGGGTATCTAAGCAAGATTGCATATATTCAAGAGACAAACAAAGAAGCATGCATATCAATGTACATATTTAACTTGCCTTGGTGCTTGAAAGATATCTCTCACACCTAAAACCTCTTAAGCTCAAAATCCCCAAAAATGCAAGCTCAAATGCCCTAAAAAAATGGTGAAAACGAAAATGAATGAAATGAATGAGGAAGGAGATGATGTATGCACGAATTTTAGGACATAATCTCAAGATTGAAATGAATACAAAAGGGAAAAAGGAAAATGTAGCTCATCAAATAGTGGAGATTACAAAGAAAAAGGGCTTACCCAAAAAGAGCAAAGAGAAGAAAATGAAGGAATGCTTAAGCTTGGAAGATGGCCTCTTGTTGGAGAAGATGATAGGGTTGGAATGGTGGATGGCTCCTACACTTGCAAGATTTCTTAATGGTTGCTGGGAGTGAAGAAGAAGAAAGGAAGAAGAAGAAAGGAATAGCTAAAATGGGTTTTATCCCAATTTTATCCTGCACTTGCATGCAAGTCCACAAAATGGACTGAAATCTCAAATAAGGGCCTGGGTTAAATGAATGGGCTGGAAATGGGCCTAAATGGGTCCGAATTTGATGGGTCAAGACATGAAAGTTAAGGCCCATGAAATGCTCTATGCAATGCATTAAAACCCAAAAATTTCTAAGTACACACAAAAACCCAAAACACTCCAAAAGTCATAATCTACCTAGTAAATGGTCAAACCCCACTAATTCTACTTAATCAAGTCCAATCACAATCAAAACATCCATTAAGCAATTAATCTAAATTAATTAACTCTAAAACGAGATTAAGGCGGGTCGGGGTATTACAATTGCTCGAGAGCTCGTCATTGGGCCGACTACGCTTCTGGTCCAGAAAAGCTCTCAAATCCTCGTGGGAGGACTGGACTACCTTGCTCGGGGCTGCTTTCTTCCCGCCTTGGGGCCTGGAGGGCTGGCCTGCTGAGGGGGCTCCTGCTACTCTCAGTTGCTGCTGGAGCTGGCGGATTATTCTATCCTGCTCCTGGATGAGGGCATTTTGAGCCACGATATCTCCTCCGTCATTGAGGTCTCGCTGACGGCGTGGCTCGTCGACCGCTGCACCTTTGTCTTTCCGGGGACGCTCGTGTCGCTGCCAGTCCCGTCAGGGAGGCGTGACTTCATCGCCCGGGGACGAATCCTCAAGAAGTCCCTCTTGGAAGGGAATCTCGATGAAGAGCTGCGAGCCTAGGCGCCCCTCGCCTGCAGATGCGCCAAGCACCGTTCTGGACTGCCCTTGAGGAGGGGCATCCATCGACGGGCCCGGTTGCTTGAGTACTGCTCTCGAAGACTCTCCGCCTTTCTTAAGTTTTGGAGGCATGGTATTTGGTAGGATTGAGAAGGTTAGGAAGGTTGGGTAGGTTGGGATAGTACTTTCCCACAGACGGCGCCAATTGTAATTGCAAAAAAAAGATGACTCACAAAATTATGGGTGCCTGATAGGACTTATCCGAATGAAAGAGGATGATCTGCTGCCTCTAAACCTGAAAGGGAAGAGCAAACAGTCAGAGGACCCTGGCTTGGGCGGCGCAAGGCTCTCCGATGCCAAAGTTAGTGTATGAAATGAACTAAGGAAGGAGAGGAAGAAGAGAGGTAGAGTAACGATTCTCAAGTGTGTAGGTTGCATACCTTGCATGTGAAATGGGGTCCTATTTATAGAGGACTCTGGATGATATCTTGGATGATATTTTGGAGTGGGTCCCATGATTTGATAGGGAAGTCCTTATCAGCCCACAAAGTAATAAATGCGGTCCACTTCAGCCCACATTGCATTTAATGCCAGTCGGATCAGCCCACATTGCATTTAATGCATGTCATGTTGGGCCAGATCATGTTGGACGCCTTTGGCGGTAGAGGTCCCATCAGATCCATCCTCGGGCCTTGCCCTGATTTGGCTACAGCCGCTGGATGCCGCCCTGTCAGCGATCTGGCGAAGATTGTGGACGGCTGGATGTCGCAGCTGTCCCACTGGCTCGCGCCCCTATTCTGCCACGTGTCTGATGACGTGGCGAGCGTGGGGCGCGAGTGGGGACTCTTCTTTACTTCGGCTTCCGTCCCGGCTCCTTTGGCCGGGGTCAAGCTCTTTAGCCGAAGTGGGCCCTTAGTAGCCGAGCTCGGCGCTAGCAGCCAAAGTTTGTCTGGTTTCGGCTGAGGCCTTTGTCCCGTCAGCCGAGGTGAGTCTCGGTGCCACGTGGATGGCACGTAGATGGCACGTGAGAGTTCTTAGTCCCATCTTATAGCCGTGATTAGCATAATCCTGGAGCTTTGAAAATCTCACCACACAAGAACTAAAATTGATTCCGTAGATGGGACCGGCCTGGATCTCTTTATATAGAATGATTTGAAAAAAAAAAAAAACTATCTTTAAAGAGGGACTCTTGAAAATTAAGGTAATATATTAAGTTTGGGATCTACAGACTGGAACCAAAGTAAAACCAGATCAGAACTCGTTTAGGTCATGGAAATAAGACCATAGACCGATTTAGATTTAATTATTAAGACCAAAATAACGACAAGTGGGAACGTCTAGAACCTAAAAGCAACAAGATTCTATTTAAAAAAATTCAAAAGACTAGGTCATAAAAAGTGGCATAATGACGTCATGGACTCTCAAACCGCCCCCTTTAAATACTTCTATGGGTTTTGACTTACAAAAAGTCTAAATGGACTAACTCATTGAGTTAGTCCATCAACTAACTCTATGATATCCATAGCAAGATATCCCTATGGATATCATAGAGTTAGTCGATGGAAGCATAACTGTTTGACTTATCCACTATTAAATTTAGGGATGTCAAGCCATGGCACGGCCCGTCTGGCCAGGGGGTCAAGTGCCGTGCCAGAGTGTGCCTCCGGGCTTATCATGTCATGGGCTTTATAAGGTTTTTATCTTTTAGGCTGAAAAAACAAAGGTTTTATACTAAAAAGATTAAAAGAAACACACAAAAAAGAGTACGACATAAATTTAAGTGGTTCTGTCAAATTTGGCCCACTCCATTGAGAAGGAAACCATTTAGATCTTTTCTATTTGAAGATTTTTCAATAGAATTACCTTCGGAACTCTTACAATTTTTTTGGATCAAAAAATAAAAAAATAAAGACTAATTTTTATATTTACACTAGAAATATCAAATATCCGGTGCCATGCCGTGCCTTTGGCGGGCCGTCTGTAATTGTGCTAACTGTGCCTAGCATAGCGGTCCAGCACGGTCCGTGCCATGGGTCGAACCGTTGACCAGGCAAGGCTCTGCCATGGACCGTTGACTGCCGTGTTGGGCCGTGCAGTGCTGGGCAGGCCCATTTGACATATCTTTACCTACAATCAAGGCTCTTCGACATCGTCACTATCCAATCACCTCAAAATCGTTAACCGCCACCGAAGCCATTCATCAAGAAAACCATATTTTGCCCCACCTCCACCAAGGGAACATTAACCCCTCTCCCATGGAGCAAGAAAATGGGTTTTACATTATGTCCATGTTACTCAAAAATCACTTTTTTAGAATTAAGTAGCAAATGAAAGCATCCCACAATTTTAGATGTGTATGAATTTTTTTTAATGTTTTTAACAAATTTCTCAAAATTTATAAAGACTCAATATATGAAACTAAATATCTTGATGCTTGTCATTAATTTATAACAAATATTAAACAGTTCGGATCATGAATTGGGGTTCACTAAATTTTAGAGACGTAGATCTATAGGTTGGAGTTTTTTAGGCTTTTCACAAACTTCTAAAAATGTATGAAGACTTAATATATAAAACTACATACCTTAGGATTAATTAAAATAGTAAAGAAGAAAAACAACTCGAACTACCATTTAAGGGCCCATAAAATAGAAAAAAGTCTACTTGGCCTGATGCCAGGCCCGAAAAGTGGCCTGACATCAGGCCTAGTGCCGTTGGATCTCAGGCTCATAAAATAAACAAGAAAAATAGCAGTTAGAGTACTGCATGGTTCAATCTGCAACCAATTTCGGCACGCGCCTTGACTTAACCCTGAACTGCAACTTCTCATTTGTATATATATACTGTTTACCACCTTCACATATATGTAAATTAGAGGTTAAAATTGGCCTCATTTATACACCATTTATACACTTGAGAGCCAACAACACAATCATATGTAACTAGCGAAAACCCCCCATGCTAAGCACAGGCAGCGTGATTCATAAAATTAAATAATAATAAAAATTATTATAAAATAAAATTATTCCGTGGTGGATAAAATTCATTTTTAAAATATGTATTGTCAATAATAAATATATTATGAAATCTAAAGGACTACCGAAATATCTTATAACGGAAAGAAGTAGATTTCCTACTTTATGCAAGCAATTAATTAATTTCGCAAGAATAACATAAATGATAAAGATACATGCGCATGTAAGCAAAAAATAGGGAGGAAAGAGACATTTTAAATTTGATTTTCTGTTATAAAGAAAACAAATATACTGGGATACGACATACGATGCAGTAAACCAAGTGGCCATCAAATTGGATCTCTTCATGGATATTTGAAGTTGGTAAGAACCGATGAGCCAGTGCAAATGCTATAAGTCCGCTGTCACATTGGTACATGAAACCATAATTCCACAATCCCTCATGATATTGAATTAAGATATCGGTATATCTAAATGTGGTTTGAAAAAGAAAAGTGAGATTTAAAGAAATCTCGTGGATCCCACGGGTGGAATTGATGAGTATTCTTTCATAGAACCTTTTTCCTTGGCTGGAGATGTATGTAGGGACCGAAATATATATTGATGTGTGTTGGCTCGTTTGATTTACATGGCATTCGTGCGAAGTGGGAGATTATTGAAAAATTATGTGGCCCGACTGCCATTGGGCCTACTCTAGATCGAGCTCGCGATGTGCCGCAGATGAACTCCCAACAAGTCTTGATCTGGTAGAGTCAGATCATGATCAAACTCTTGGTGATAGAGTTTAGATCAGGATCATTCTCCCGGTTTGGCAGAATTCCTACGCTGGTGAGGAGATGTAGGATTCCAGCAGGGGTAGAGTCCATTGTAGCCGTGACTCCTAAGGATTGCTTTATATAAAGGAGATGAGAACCCTTGCTTGATTATCCAGTAGATCTGAGAGCATTTGCAGCGAGTTCGCTTAATCTATCTTACACCGGAACGTACAAGGTTCTCGACGAGTTCGGTTCCGACATCCATTTGGGACCAGCACTTCATTCAACACATACGATATAGGTTGATGTAAACAATTTTCTGTTTTTTGTGAAAAGTTTTAATTAGAGATTTTTGGAACTTATTTTTACTTTTAATACTGATTTTTGAGAATATGTGTTTCCAATTCAAGTTTCGGTTTTTTTTATTTGAACAATTAAAATCCTTAGTCAACTATAATATAGATTACTTTTAATTCTTTCATTTATTTGTCATCATCGATTGATCTAAACCTTGTCTGAGGTTCAGTTCCCTGTAGAACACTCTACAGCAAAAGCTGTAGCGGATGGAGTGCCGTAGACTCCTTATCCTTAATTATTTAAACCTTCAATTAAAGAACACAAACATCTTCGTCTCCTGAGAGAGAGAGAGAGAGAGAGAGAGAGAGAGAGAGAGAGAGAGAAATGGGAGGAGATTGGAAAGAGCGGTATCTCCCTCTGTTTGAGACCAAGGAAGCAAAGGGTCGGATTGCTTATAGGATGTTTGTAATCTCCATGTTTGTGGGTGTGTGTTTGATTTGGGTGTATCGAGTTACTCATGTCCCTGCAGGAGGGATTAGGAGATGGGCATGGTATGGTAATTTCGGTGCTGAGCTTTGGTTCGGATTCTACTGGATACTCACTCAATTAGTTCGTTGGAGACCAATCTATCACTACACATTCAAAGAAAGGCTCTCTCAAAGGTATCCCACACTCACTTCTAGCCTCTAACACCATTATTATATTATCTATGTCAATAATGATGCTGATGACTAGAGAGACTGTTTCCTCTATCAAAGAACTTGTTAAACATTAAACCAACCTCGTTGGGGTTTTTTTTTCTAAGAGGAATCCTTTGTTGTAGAGAAAAGTTGTTCTGAATTTCCTTGCAGCCCATTCTTTTCTTGGTTTGGTTTGGTGCAATACTTCTTTTTTATGAAAATGAAAATAAATGAACCGATCTTTCTTGATAAACAAGATTTCTATTTCCCATTCCAGGGGTAGAATGCAAGAATTTTTTATTTTTTTTTTGAAAATAGAAATCTTGGAGAATGGAATCCTCTCCATGGACAAACACACTTATTATATCAGCTCTCTCCAGCTGACTTTTTTTTAGGAGGATATGAATTCACATTTTGAGGCATTCACATTTCACACCAATGTCACCAGGGCCGGCTCTGAGGTTTGGGTGGCCCTAGGCGAGCTCCTAAAACTGGGCCCTGTCTTAGAAAAAAAAAAAAAAACACGCGTAATTTTTTTTTCTGTAGAAGGAACATTTCCATCATTTAAAACTTTCACAATGGAAACCCACTTTACAGTTTCCATGAAACCATCATACAAGAAGCTAGGATTTTACAGCATAATAAATTTCATCATTCAATCAAAGATAAACAATATGCATAACTATAAACTATTCATTCAATTTTTATTAATCCACGCTAAATGAAACCCATTCGGCCAATGGCCATTCCATTCATGTAATCTAACTTGAGACTATAATTAAACTCAAGAGAAATTTTTTTAGTCAATCAAAATTACTAAATGCATAGATCAATTATGAAAACAGTTAACCTGTCAAAATGAAAACACAGATTTGTGCAGGTATTTCAAAGAAAGAGAGAGAGAGAGATGGAACGAATGCATGTTACAACTTGCAAGGAAAAAAAAAAGGAAAAAATGAAAGAGGAAGGTACATGACCTGGGTCCTTCAATCCTTCTTCTTCTTCTGCTATGCGCCTATGCATGCTACAAGCTACAGCGGCTGGCGCCTAGCCGCTCCTCCTCCTCCTTCTTCTTCTTTTTCCTATTCTTCTCTCCTCTTCTTCGTTAGGGACAGGGTTTTGGCTTTTTGGAAAATGGTTAAAGGGCTGGAAACTGGAAAGGGTTTTGGAAAAGGGGCTGGCCGGCTGGGTTTATGGGAAAATGGGAATAGAAAGTCAAAGCCTTAAGGAGCGTTGGATTGGGGGCCAGGGACGGTTTGATCAAACTCTGCTGGGGCCATTTGAGTCATATTAAAGATATTCTCAAAGCCTGGGGCCCAGGCCCTAATGTAGTACCCCTCAGAGCAGGCCCTAACATGTGGGGGGCCCTAGGCACTGGCCTAGGGTGACTAGGCATCAGAGCCGGCTCTGAATGTCACCAACCTGCTCGGCAGCAGCGGGGGAAAGCATTAGATGAATGTGTCCCAGAGTTCAATTTATTATTATTGTTATTTTTTTTATGACCCGCAGAGTTCATTTTGATGGATGTTCTAGATAAAATATACTTGGCTCAGATCTTTTTATGACCCAGGCTGCTTGGTTTGGCTCATCTTAGATCAGCTTGTTATAAAGCTTGGCTCAAACTCGAGCTTGGCTTTAGTCGGTTTATTATTTTTACACCAGTACATATTCATATTTTTTTATAATTATAAAATTTTTTTCAGAAACATGAATGAACTATATAACAAGATCCATTTAATTTATCATATTTAAGTTAGATTTTTCTCATAATCTTCTGAAGAGGAAACAGGATCCTCTTTGTAAGTCTTCGTGAGTCTGTTGGAGATGACTTATGTCAATCATGTATGTAGGCTTGAGTTTTGCTTGATCAAAGTTATTTATATCAGAACTCTTATTTTTTTATCGAATATACACTCAACCAAATTTCACTCTAATCAAAGTAGTAACACCATTGAATTTGTGTTTTAAACTAGAGAGTTGGTGAATAGTTAATTTCATTTTTCACTTAATTATCGATCTAAAACTGAAAATTCGTACATTTGGAGTGATACTTGCAGTGCTAGCAATAGTGGAACAGGGTTTTTTTTTTCTTTTTGAAATCTTTTTAGGGGCTACCTTTGCTGCTAAAACTTATCGGCAGATAGTCCTACCTAAGCATGAAAGGGGTTTTCAAACCCCAATATGGGAAGTGATTATTTGGATGGGTTTAATCAATAAATACGAGTCGCAATTTTTTTTAATAATGTAGACGGATTCAAATTCCTGCGTCACCCAATGCACACTATACATTTCCCCAACCGAACAACAACCGCCCGAATTTAAGTGAGTGGACTACACTCCATTTCTGACCATGCAAATTGGCATAAGCTCAAGCATGTTCTTACACCCTTTTAAATATGAGTCAATATGCCTCTGGAAAAGTTAATAATTAAAACAAGTAACATTTAGATATTCTACTGTGGGTGCTATCTGTCCATCATCATTTTTTTTTTTTTTTTTTAAGAATGCCAATAGGCCAATATGTGTTGATTGTATCGTTGATCAATATCATTTACTGGCTAGCTGATACTTAATTCCATGACTAATCATGGCTTTTATTCTGCTTCAAACTTCTAACTACCAAGTCAATAGAAATTATGAATTTCTGTTCGTTCTATCAGGAAATACTATCTATTACCCTTTCTCTCTCAACCATGCGAATTGGCATAAGCTCAAGCATGTTCTTAATTACACCCTTTGTCAGAATATAAATATCAGTTCCTATGGTTGAGAGAGAAAGGTATATTCCAGACTCTCCATTTATTGTCATCTTTTGAAAAGATCCTATGAATTAATGTTTGGACAAATAACGCTGAAATCAGTTACCACATGATGTAATTCAAATTCCCTAGCCGGCTAGCCCCATTGGCCAAGCCAAAACAGGCCAGTCTATTGTCTCTTATGCCCAGCAAAAGAGGCTTGTGTAAAGTCAAGGCTGGATCCAGCCCATTGGTCTCATTGCAGAACTCCAATTAACAAAACATTCAGGCCCAGGTGTTCACATGAAATTAAATAGGGGTGCAACTTGGACCCCTAAGTGCTCTAGTGTAGTTTTGGGCCAATTTGAACCCAACCCGAGTTCTAAAATGATCAAACTGACCCAAATTTAACAGAAATTGACCCAACCTGATCCCACCCTAGTCCTAGAGGCTAGAAGACCAACCAAAATCTAACTTCCCACAACTTGACCCAAGATTACATGACCATTCGTTTATATTGCAAGTTCTCAACTCCCACTGGAGCCCTACTTCACCCCAACTTAAATCCAACCTAAACCAGAAGAACATGTTCTTCTTGGATTTCGATTTAGGCTCGAGACTGACCGGATCCTGAAAATGCCTAACCTTAGTGTTTAATTTGGTCGGGTCACTCAGATTCAGGATCATACCTCTATATTTATTTGGGTATTTAGAACTGCCCAAAAATACATGTATTATATATATATATATATATTTTATTGATGTGCTCTCTAAGAGAGAGTAGGTCTTAATGTATGAATTGCATATAAGTACTTTTTCAATATTTTATATGAGAAAGTACCCCCAATGTATAAAACCTGTTTAACTTTTTTGATATTTTATTAATGTATTTTTCTGAGAAAGTAGTCCCTCATGTATAAAATACATGGTTGTTTGTATACATTTTTATTATGGAAATGAGTATATACGACTGATAAAAAAAATTGGTGATCTTTCTTATCTTACCAATCACTTGCAGCATGATTTTTCCTTTTTACAATATCTTCAAGCATTAAATCCAGGCAGTGTGCTGATTTTTTGAACCAAGAACTTCTTTCAGTGTCAAAAACCTCCATAATCTCATCAGCCTATTTTCAAATGTATCATTATTTGACATTAGCAAGAAAATGTCCCTAAAGGTAGAATTTGTTTTTAAAATGATTAATTACTAGTATTTCTTCTTTTATTCGGTTTCCTTATATTATTTAGAAACTATCATTCCCAAAAATAATAAGCTGAGATAAATTCGTGATAAGTTTAGAACATTTTTTTGACACTAATTAATTCCCGTTTGGTAATTCTACTTGTAAAATCAAGTCTAGTGGAGTCAAGTTAAACATTACATCAAAAGTACTTTTTGCCAAAACTCCCTCCATCTTTAAAAAAAAAAAAAAGTCAAAAAACAACTACATTTATTAACTAAAAGACAAAAAAAGCTCTATTTCCCATACAAAGAGTTAAAAATATTTCATCTCAAATAATTAAAAATAAAATACCATCATAACCGACTGCATATTTTATTCATTCTTTTTATTTCACTTCACTCTACTTTATTTTAAAAGTAAAATGCCAAATGGGCATGCAACGTTTTTTTTTCTTTTTTCTATGTTCCTTTGCCAAACAGATATGAAGATTATTTGCCAGCAGTGGACATTTTTGTGTGCACGGCGGACCCCACCATCGAGCCACCAATGCTAGTGATCAACACCGTTCTATCACTGATCGCCTATGATTATCCATCAGATAAGTTGGCCGTCTATCTTTCTGATGATGGTGGGTCAGATCTGACCTTCTATGCTCTCTTTGAGGCATCTCACTTTGCAAAACATTGGATTCCATTCTGCAAGAAATTCAAGGTGGACCCAAGGTCCCCGGCTGCCTATTTCTCCAGAGCATCTGAGAGACACGATTCTCACTACATTGAAGCATTGTCCATTGTCAAGGTAGAGCATAGTGACCATCAGTGAATGTTTCATGCCAACTGAATTCCTAGGAAATTGAAGAAATACATTTCTAAAGTGGTAAACATTGGAAAAGCAAGCATGAAGATAAAAATAAATAAAAATGTTGGTAGGAAATGAATACCTAGTTATCATCATGTAAATCAAATCCTAGAAATGGTAGGGTCTCGATCTACATTATAAACCTTCACTCCTTACCTCTTTAAGGTTCTTTCATTGGTACCAATTATTTGTTTATGAATTTCTAAGAATTCAATTCCATGCAAATAAATGGGCTTCAAATATAAATGTATATTAAGAAAATGCCTTGCAACTTTACAGATTTTAAGGACTGCAGCTTTTTGACTGTTTTTTTCTTTTTTCTTTTTTTTCTTTTTTGGCATCTATATTGTAGAAATTGTATGAAGAGATGGAATTCCGGATAAAAACTGTAGTTAAGATGGGAAAGGTTTCTGAAAAAATTGGAGCAGAGCATAAAGGATTTTCTGAGTGGAATTCGGTACTAAATTCACGTAATCATCAGGCCATTCTCCAGGTAAATCTAATTTCATGTTATTAACATTTATGTCAGGAGAAGGGTTTTGTACCTTAGTATTGGAAAGCATATTGCAAAGCATCTTGGACATGCTAGAGTTTTATGGGGCCTCCTATGGAAGAAAAATGTCCAACCGATCAATCTTTGATGACCCCAGCAATGACCATAGACCATCAAATGGATGATTCAATGATCCAACGTTCAAAATTAAATGGCTAGTCCCTCAGCCATATATTAGCTGGTTAGGGACATGGGCATGAGTAGAGTGTATGCGTTCAAATTAATTTCAAATGTATGCCGGGTTAGAGCTGTTGGGTCAGTAGGATTTTTGGAACATAACCAATCGAATCAAGTTCCATATTTAGGTGGTTTGGATAGCACACACTTATTCACAATCATTTTTGTATCCTAACTAGTTCATTTCATGTTTTTTTTTTTTTTTTTCACTTTCTGCTCAGATATTGATTGACGGGAGAGACCCAAATGCTCTGGACAATGAAGGATGTGCATTGCCAACTCTTGTGTACTTAGCCCGTGAGAAGAGACCCCAACACCACCATAACTTCAAGGCTGGATCTTTGAATGCATTGGTAATTTCGCATGCATGCATGAGCAAAAAAAAGAAGATACAGCATACTTTTTAAACATCAGTATAACCAAGTTTGCATCAATCAATTCATATTGTTCATCCATAAATGTATTAGAACTCTAATATTATCACCTTTATATTTTTTTTTATTTTTTTGTATTTTTCTTTTTTACATTTAAAACGTCAGAGGTTTTCACATACAACCCTGCCTTCAATTTGGAGTAATTATTATAAACCCTCTATATTTTTTATCATGATGTAATCAATATTTTTGAACCAAACATCTTTCGACCAGTTTGACTAAAATTCGGTGCCCTCTTTTGGGCTACCATTTTTATATTATCACTTTTTATACTTGTAGGTGCAAAAAATAACGACCCACAATAATGGGGGGGTGCCTTAGAGGACTTACCCGAGTGAGATTAGGGACACCGATGCCTGTGCCTGGAGCCTGAGAAAAGGAAGGAGAAATGCAGGTCAGAGGACCCTGGCCTGGGCGGCGCAGGGCTCTCCGATGCCTAAGTTAGTGTATGAACTAAGCAGAGGGAGGAGATTTTTGGGGAAGAAGATGGCATACCAGAGTGGTAATGGCGTCCTCTCCTCTCCTTTGGAGAGGTAGCTGTGTTTATATAGAGGAAGAGGAGACAAAGGGGTTGTTGGCTGTCTTGTCATAGCCCACTTCGTCAGGTACTAGGGAGGCGCGGTCCCATCGTAGCCTGTCTGGTCCTGTCGTAGCCTGTCTTGTCCTGTTAGGCCATATCCTGGCGCTTTGGGAGCTGTGGAGGGCGATCTGTCAGGAGATATGGGCTGTCCCCCTTGTCTTGTCGCACGTGCTCTAGCGTGCTCAAGTGTCCAAGGGCGGACAGCTGTCAGGCCCTGCCTCGGCTAGTACTGGCATCCTCACCGAGGTCGGGGAGCCGAGGTCGGAGAGGACCTTGACTAGTTAGAGCCCTTGCAGAGACGCCGAAATGGAGGACCGGGGAGGAGTCCCTAGCCGAACTGGAGACGACCTGGCCGAGGTAGAGCTCAGCCGAGCTGGGAGCGTGCTGGCCAAGGTGGAAATGTCGTGCAAGGTGCCGAGATGAGTCTCTGGCCGGAGTGGGGGCACTTGGCCGAACTGGCGGACGTTGAGACGGGCCTTGCCGAGATGGCCTAGCTGGCGCCGGAGCATGAGATAGAGCATCCGGCCAGTCATCCGGTGAGTTCGGAAATATCCCCCCACAATAGCCCCCCAGCTTCTGAGCTCCATAGACTGCTCTCTTGAGGTCAGAAGGTAAGTATCATGGAGGATGACTGGCTGGCAATTGAACCGGAGCTGGAGGTTGGCATCACTGTGAAGCTGTAACAAGATGCCTCTGTCGAGCTGGAGAGTGCACTGTTGCTGAAAGCCAAGAGAGATGGCTCATTTATTTAGGAGTATCTTGCTACTGCTGCTGAACCGGAGACTTGCACTGCTGCCGAGCCGGAGGAAAGATTTCCTGCCGTACTGGAGGCTGGCGCTGCTGTGGAGCTGCGAACTGGCATGAGGCCGAAATCGGAGACTGGCACTGCTGCCGAGCTGAGAACTGTCATGAGGCCGAGATGTGGTATGGAACAGTCTCTACTGCAATCTTGTCGAGCTGCCCTTGCCGAAGTGACCAGCTTTTGGCCGAGACGAGCTGCCTTGGCCGAAATGGCTGACCTTGGCCGAACTGCCTTGCGCCGAGGTGTGAGGGGTTTATGAACCCGGACTTTAGGAAACGGCTGAGTGTAGGAACTGCAGGCCTTTTCCAAGGCGTAGAGCCTGAGTGTGTCCAAGACACGGGATTTTAGGAGAGGCTGAGTGAACTCGAAGCCATTTCCAAGGCGTGGAGCCTGTGTGTCCTAGACACGGGATTTTAGGAGAGGCTGAGTGAACTCGAAGCCATTTCCAAGGCGTGGAGCCTGTGTGTCCTAGACACGGGATTTTAGGAGAGGCTGAGTGAACTCGAAGCCATTTCCAAGGCGTGGAGCCTGTGTGTCCTAGACACGGGATTTTAGGAGAGGCTGAGTGAACTCGAAGCCATTTCCAAGGCGTGGAGCCTGTGTGTCCTAGACACGGGATTTTAGGAGAGGCTGAGTGAACTCGAAGCCATCTCCAAGGCGTGGAGCCTGTGTGTCCTAGACACGAGATTTTAGGAGAGGCTGAGTGAACTCGAAGCCATCTCCAAGGCGTGGAGCCTTGATGATGGGTGAAGACCCTGAGTTTAGGAATTGGCCGAGTGTCCGAACTCGAGGCCTTTTCCAGGGCTATTAACCCTTGGAGATGGGTAAAGACCCTGAGTTTAGGAATTGGCCGAGTGTCCGAACTCGAGGCCTTTTCCAGGGCTGTTAACCCTTGGAGATGGGTAAAGACCCTGAGTTTAGGAATTGGCCGAGTGTCCGAACTCGAGGCCTTTTCCAGGGCTGTTAACCCTTGTGACTTGCTTTTCTGGCATTCGCCGAGATGGAGAAGCCCGGCTGTATAAACCCGAGGGCAGTCTCGATGGCACTAGCCGAGGCCAACATGAGGCCGAGCCTGTGAAGCGCGTAGCTAGCACGAGGGCGATACCAACATGAGGTCGTTAGATGCGGTCGAGACCATCATGAGGCCGAAACCAGCGTGAGGTGGAGACCAGCACGTGGACGGACCAGCATGAGGTCGTCAGATGCGGTCGAGACCATCATGAGGCCGAAACCAGCGTGAGGTGGAGACCAACACGTGGACGGACCAGCATGAGGTCGTCAGATGCGGTCGAGACCATCATGAGGCCGAAACCAGCGTGAGGTGGAAACCAACACGTGGACGGACCAGCATGAGGTCGTCAGATGCGGTCGAGACCATCATGAGGCCGAAACCAGCGTGAGGTGGAGACCAACACGTGGACGGACCAGCATGAGGTCGTCAGATGCGGTCGAGACCATCATGAGGCCGAAACCAGCGTGAGGGGAAAACCAGCACGTGGACGGACCAGCATGAGGTCGTCAGATGCGGTCGAGACCATCATGAGGCCGAAACCAGCGTGAGGTGGAGACCAACACGTGGACGGACCAGCATGAGGTCGTCAGATGCGGTCGAGACCATCATGAGGCCGAAACCAGCGTGAGGTGGAAACCAACACGTGGACGGACCAGCATGAGGTCGATTGGAGGCCAAGGAGCCTGGGTGCGCCTACCCGAGGACTTGGTTGCTCTGGCGCCAAAGGCGAGTCACGCCTGAGTGTATAAAACGACCCGAGGGTGAGCTCGGTGGCACTGGATGACTGATGGTGGTGGAGGAACGTGCGGCCAAGGCTGACAGCAGAGGACCGTGCCGCCGAAATGACGGTAGAGGGTCGTGCGGTCGAAGCTAACGGGCGGTCGAAGCTAAGGGGCGGAAAAAGGGGTTCGCTTAACTGCTCCCCGTGTTGGATGAGATTTCTGCAGAGCGGGGGGCTGCTAGCGAGCTGGAGACGTCCGCCGAACTGAAGGCGTCCGCCGAGCTGGCAGAGTCGGACGAGCTGGAAGCGATCTGGTCGCTGTCGCGGAGGCTGAACTGCTCCTGGGCCCGGTTGCTTCTGCTCTTCTGGGCGCGTCTTTCGGGGGTAGAGTCGAGGTCGAATCCTTGGAGGATGAATCCGACCGAGTATCCTGCTGTTGGTCGCCTGCTTGGCCAGATCTTGCTCCTGACCTCTCTCGGCGGGGGACCGTCGGCAGCTGTGTCAACAGTGCGATAGGTTCCTTTCCCTTTCTGGTTCTTCGAGGCATGGTGTTTGGAAAGATTTGGAGAAGGTTGGAAGGCTGGGATATTGCTTTCCCACAGACGGCGCCAATTGTAGGGGATGGAATTGTGGGCCCACCCGCCGGGATCGCCGGGGGTCCCCCACAGGGCCTATTGTGTACACTTTGGGGGGCTTACCACTGAGTGCCCTTAATCATGCGTTTGTCCCAGGGTGGATTCGGAAATCATGCACCCCAGGGGCCTCCCCAGGTTTCGAACCCGAGACCTCCTGTATAAAGGATAATCTGGGTGAAACCTGGTACCACTTGGGCTACTAGCCCAAGTGGTACCAGGTTTCACCCAGATTATCCTTTATACAGGAGGTCTCGGGTTCGAAACCTGGGGAGGCCCCTGGGGTGCATGATTTCCGAATCCACCCTGGGACAAACGCATGATTAAGGGCACTCAGTGGTAAGCCCCCCAAAGTGTACACAATAGGCCCTGTGGGGGACCCCCGGCGATCCCGGCGGGTGGGCCCACAATTCCATCCCCTACAAAAAAGGCCGGCCTTTTTTGTAGGGGATGGAATTGTGGGCCCACCCGCCGGGATCGCCGGGGGTCCCCCACAGGGCCTATTGTGTACACTTTGGGGGGCTTACCACTGAGTGCCCTTAATCATGCGTTTGTCCCAGGGTGGATTCGGAAATCATGCACCCCAGGGGCCTCCCCAGGTTTCGAACCCGAGACCTCCTGTATAAAGGATAATCTGGGTGAAACCTGGTACCACTTGAGCTACTAGCCCAAGTGGTACCAGGTTTCACCCAGATTATCCTTTATACAGGAGGTCTCGGGTTCGAAACCTGGGGAGGCCCCTGGGGTGCATGATTTCCGAATCCACCCTGGGACAAACGCATGATTAAGGGCACTCAGTGGTAAGCCCCCCAAAGTGTACACAATAGGCCCTGTGGGGGACCCCCGGCGATCCCGGCGGGTGGGCCCACAATTCCATCCCCTACAATACTATATTACTTTTGCGTTTTGCGAGTAATATGAAACTTTTGTTTCACTAGAACAAATATAATAAAATTTTCTTATTCCCAAGTGAGTGAGTTGAGTTCCAACTAGCAAGGGCATATATATGTTCTTTTTTACCTTCCCCTGTTTTATAACGTGCATGCTTTTGTAAGTACTCTTCTCTCTCCCTATAGACAATATCATCATCATCTTTTTCTTCTTTTTACCACTGGTAAGTTCCTTGCAAGAAATCATGTAGCCAGATTTTGGCTGAGACCAGTGTTGTCCATGTAAAGGAGACTGACACATCATATCAGGATCTGGGAGCCCTTTGGTGGTAGTCCATGTTGGGGGCAGTTGTCCATGTGGAGGACAGACTGACACATCATACGTTGTGGAGGACAGACGGACACATCATACGTTGTCCATCGTCCATGTAGAGGACAGACTGATGCATCATACGTCACATCATATCAGGATCTACCTCACACTCGAACCCATAGTGTTATTGGAATAGATTGGTATCTAAATCATCGGGCTAGTACCATTTCTACTCTTTTAATCTGTAGTGGTATGGTCATTGGATCTTAGGCATCTCGCTTATCCCTTTAGTATGGTTAATAAAGATTAACATCAAAGATAACCATCGGGCAAATGTTCGACTACCTTATTTGAGAATTAATTTATAGTTAACTAAAATGATATTTTTACTAATTTGTTAATTTTCATTTTACTCTTTTGTACAGGTGAAACTAATAATCAAGAGGCCAAGTATAAGTAAACCACCAAAGATATTCAAAATTGTACATACATACATGTAAGAATACACAAGACCCAAAATGCACCTAAATTATATATCATGAAATGCATGAATCTAAAATGTAAAGCGAGCTCGAAAACCAACTTCACTCAACTTGATTACGCACAAGCTCGAGCTCCGCCTCCTCTCTCGAGACCCAAGCTCAAGCCATATATGGTTAGCTCAGTTAGCTTTGACACGGCTCTGCTTGTTGAAAGGCTTAACTAGGCATGACACAAGCATGTCTCTTGTGCACATTGATGGATTTGGATGCGGAGACTCCGATACTCAGCCGGAGATCTATGTGCGTTCCGGCGGTTGGGAAGCTTCGCGGATCTCTTCGTCCATTGTCTCTCCTATGGGATGGAATGAATGTCCTTAGAGCTCCCTTATCTTACATAGACAAGTCCCAAAGAGTCGCACTTATTGGAGACTTCTTCGCCAAGAAACCCACATCCACTAATCCTATTGGGAGTCTTATAGGTGGGTCCATATCAAGTCTTACATTAAATGAGATTGTATTCATTGTTGGTATCAGCCTTGCTTGATTGGACGTAGGACTCATGACATGAGGGCCATACGATTTCCTACACACATGACCTCAACACCTCTTAATGGGGCTCACTTGGTTACCCGTCAGAGGAGACAACACATTAAGCTTATGACTTGTTGAAAACTAGCAAAATGGTATGATAACTGCATAATGATAATATCGTTCCAATGAAATTATAATATATTACTTTCAACACTTCTTTCACTATTATTGAGGCCTATAGATCTACACCGCCCACTAAAATATGCACCTGTGATGATCCAATTGAATTGATCTCATGTCATTCCTATTAATGCATGGCCTTCTATCCCTTTGTTACTCTTGGGTGTGTTTTTTTTTTTTTTATAGCAAAAAGTAGACCCCATATTTTTGGTTCTCTAATACTGAAATATAAGTTTTGCTAAGGAGAAAACTTATTCAATGTTTGATAATGGGTGCGTAAAGCTTGACTTGACCTTGAAATTTATATGTATGGTCTACCCAAGCTCAAATTGTGCTTGGTTGGGCTTGATTACTGTTAAACATGGCTAGTTTGGCCCTAGCTCTGTCCCTAATGAAATTTACCAAGTAAGCATTCAAAGATATAAGGAATACTAAACCATGTTTTCCATTATCAAATATGCAGATAAGGGTGTCATCAGAAATAAGCAATGGGCCCATCATTCTCAATGTGGACTGTGATATGTATTCCAACAATGCTGAAACAGTGAGAGATGCACTGTGTTTCTTCATGGATGAAGACAAGGGTCACAAGATTGGTTTTGTTCAATATCCACAGAAATTTGAGAACATCACCAAGAATGATATTTACTCTAACTCCTTCAGAGTGCAACTTAAGGTGAGCATATTATCAATTCCCTAATTGCAAAAACAATGCTGTCATCATTTACTGAGGAATTGTATTATATCCACTACCTATCGAATGGATGGTACTCATCATTATCATCATCATGAACTATATCATTTTCATAGGGAATATGGGGCCGGTTAAGCTTTAAGTTTTTCTCTTTAAACAAAAATTGTTTTGGGTTGTTGGTTGTTGTGTTGGCCTGTTGGGACTAGAACATGACATGCGGCAGATGGTATTGCCATAACTTAGTTACATTCTAGTGGGGCCCACAGGGTTGCAAATGGTTGACCCAATTGCTTTTAGATCCTTATCATAGGATCCTTACCTAAAGTAGGATCCTATTATATTCGAGTTGTCCTTGGGTTATTGCTAACCCTATCATTTGATCTGATGTGTTGGTGGTTAAGAGTGGCCTTTAGATATATGCCTAAAATTCTTAATATAGACCCATCCTGGTCGGGTACTTTTAACAAAAAAGGGATGCATTTCTTCAAATGGCCCAATAACCAGATTGGCCCAGAACCAAAATTGTAATGGTTAATTTTTATTTTGCTGACCTTCTAAGTACGGGTCCTAAACTTCATTTTATTAAGTTTACTCATGTTAGCCAGGCCTACTAGGCCTATAGATGAGCATATGTACAAGCCCTTAGTAATCGGACCCTACAAATGTGGACCAAGTTAGCTATGCATCTATAGACCATTACATAAAGGGTTTTGATCCAGTGAGAACTGTTCTCACGGAGTTACCGTGAGAGCTTTTTTGTAGGGCCCACTGGGGGTCTCATTTTGGGATGGGACTGGTGGGGATTGAAATATCTATATGGGACCACTATGAATATCAAGTTTGGCCCCAATCCCATGCTCCTAACCCCGTCATCCATGACCGACAAGCCCAGTTCATTCATATGGGTATATAGTCGATCCAACGGTCCAATTCATTTACATTGGTGCCAAACCTTGGAGCGGGTGACTATCAAGTGGGTTCCTGTCTATTGCAAGGTTTGGATTGAGTGATAGGTGGGCCCCACCTATAGTTCTCATGATTTGAACCGTGATAACAGTTATCACCTGATCATTTCCCTTACATAAAAACTCAGAAACTTTTCTCAGCTAGGACAGCCGTCGGGCCGGGTCTACTGTCTCAGCATAGTTTCGACTGAGTCACAAAGTCAAAATACAGTATTTTATATAAAGCAAAAGCAATAGAAGTTTTAATTACTTTCCTCTTGGAGTCCCGGGTTGGTTATGTCTGAGTCTTCATGAGTGAGTCAACCCTGTTCTGGCCAAACTCAGTACAAACCAAAAAAATTTTCACCGAATCCTATGGAAGTTATGAGCCGACTTGGTTACTTTTCGAATGTGACAAATTCTGAAAATGCGAAATGGACAATATTCTTGATCAGTTTGGACATGTGCAATTGGGCCTAGCCCAATCCCACCCCAAATGCTCACTATATATATTGTTTCCACTCTTGTTCTTGGTTATGAAGGTGGAATTTACTGGCTTTGATGGATATGGAGGGCCTCCCTACATAGGCACTGGATGCTTTTTCCGGAGAGAGAGTCTATGTGGGAAGAAGTATAGCAAAGACTACAAGACAGACTGGAAGCAAGGGCTCCAAACGCAGGGAAAAGAAACTGTGGAGGACTTGGAAGAGAGAGCAAAGGGCTTTGCAAGTTGTGGCTATGAGCTGGGCACTCAATGGGGAAAAGAGGTCTCTCTCTCTCTCTCTCTCTCTCTCTCTCTCTCTCTCTCTCTCTCTCTCTCTCTCTCTCTCTCTCTCTCTTTCTAAAAGTACTTCTCTCATAATTGCTTGGATTTGCAGATGGGTCTCATGTATGGGACTGTGGTGGAAGATGTGACCACTAGCATAGCAATTCACTCTAAAGGATGGAAATCCACTTACTTTGACCCACCAAGAGATGCCTTCTTGGGTTTGGCTCCTACAACACTGCTACAATCACTTGTACAACACAAGAGATGGGTAGAGGGACACCTTCATCTCTTTTTGTCACAACACTGTCCCTTCATACGAGGGCATGGAAAGATCAAGTTACCCCTTAAGATGGCTTATTGTATCTACAACTTGTGGGCTATCAATTCCATCCCAACCCTATATTATGTTGTTATCCCTCCCCTCTGCCTTCTTCATGGAATTGCCTTGTTTCCTGAGGTATGACTCACTCTCTCTCTCTCTCTCTCTCTCTCTCTCTCTAGGCGCATTAAACATGACACTACTAGGATTGTTTCATGTATTGCAGATAACAAGTCCATGGTTCAAGCCCTTCTTGTATGTTATCATGGGCAGATATACATGTTCCCTAGGAGAGTTCCTTTGGTTTGGAGAGACAGTTAAAGCTTGGTGGAACTATGAAAGGATCTGGTTATTTAGAAGAACATCAGCCTTCCTCTTCGGCACCATCGACGCTGCCCTCAACCTACTAGGGATCGCCAAGTCAGCATTCACGATCACAGAGAAAGTTGCCGATGACGAGCTCTCTAAGAGGTATGAGAAAGAGATAATGGAGTTTGGAACCACTTCACTCATGTTCACCACCTTAGCCACACTTGCAATGATTTATTTACTCTGCTTGTGTGGTGCAATGAAGAGGGTGGTCATGGATGATGGAGTTGATGCAGTTGGGCCATTGATCTTGCAGTTTGCTCTATGTGGGTTGTTGGTTATGATCAACATACCTGTTTATGAAGCCCTATTTTTCAGGAAAGACAAAGGTCGGATGCCCCCCTCTCTTACATTTACGTCTACTGCTTTGGCAGTATTGGCTTGTGTTATTATAATACCCATGCACTGAAGTTATTTCACTACACCTGGCGTATGTATGACAGTAGGCACTATTCTTCAGTGTCTTCTCTTCAATTTGTCAAAGTAACCCTTCTTGTTTTTTTTCAAGGAAAAAACAAAAACTTCTTTTTTTTTTTAATTGATCTCCTCTCTGTCCGTGTCCACCATATACTTGTGTATATTTATTAATGTATTGTCTTTTTTGCATAGTTGTTACTAGTGGTCTATTTCCCGACCGAATATGGATCTAAATGGGTTGGAACTACTAAAAAAAAGGCATTTTATATCAGCTAAAAACTGATATAAAAGTCCTATAATATCGCTTTTTTAGTGAACTTCAAACCAATATAAGTATCCCCATATAAAAGATAAACGTAACCGATATAATAAGTATAATATTTCATATCGGTTAAGCCTAAACCGATGTAATATTCATATGTATTTATATAATAAATACTTGTAAAACCCATATAACTTGTAGCCAAACCGATATAATTAAAATATATTATATCGGTTTCATATAGTTTTTTATATCGGTTTCATAATAACCGATATAATTGATTAATAATAACCGATATAAAAAATATGTAATTGGTTTGTTATATCGATTTCATATGGTTTTTTATATCGGTTTCATAATAACCGATATAATTGATTAAGAACAACCGATATAAAAAAATATGTAATTAGTTTGTTATATCGGTTTCATATGGTTTGCTATATCGGTTTCAGTATAACCGATATAATTTCACAAATTTTTTTTAATATCAAAAGAACCTGCTGTACCACGACCAAAAAACCTGCAATATACCTCAAAATACTAACATCTAAACAACAAAAACCTTTGTATATATATAAACAAATTAATTTCTATGTATATATATACACATGCATAGTATAGTATAGGTAGTTCATTCACTTCCATGTACTGTACAACTTAACAAGCTAAGTTAAACTAAAGTAAGAAAAACAAAATTATGTATTGAGAACTACATGCATAATGCGCGCCTCCATGTAACGGCCGCTTCCCCACTTAGTCCTCCATTGAATCATTGACCTACAAGGCATACATATTCAATACTTTAATTTCTAAGAGATAGCATATGTAGATCGATCACATGCTAGGCCTCAAGGAAATTAAATTTAACACCAAAGGAAATATCATTTATTATTGGCAAACATAGACATTGCGAATTCACATCAATCAAAATAATTCACTAACAAACAACTGAAAAAAGATAACATTAAAGTTTCTAATGTAACTGTAACTACGCCTCGAGATCAAATAAGAATTCGGCAGAGTCTCCTTTGTATTTTCGACATTTCAAAAAACTAAACCCTGTTATAACCTGAAAATGAATATCAACCCTTCCAAGATATATATAATTTTACATATTCTGATCGAAAACCAAAACTTGCATATATAACATCACCACGCCAAATTCTAATTATTTGTAAATACTATCTATCAAATTCTGTCTACAGTATAAACTCCGCAGATTCTACTTATAAAAAAAATGAGCATGAAAGGACTATAGGGAATCACTAGTAAGAAATGAAAATAGAAACAAATGCAACAAAACATCACTTCTAATAGAAACAACACAGGAATTTTCAATGGTGAGCAGAATTCAAACCATTTATAATTAACATGGTAATAGAATAGTTAAAAATTTAAACACAAGTGAAAGAACAGGAAACAGTTGAAAATTTGAACACATACCTAACACAGAACGCAACAGCTTGCTTTTTGCCTTGGAATTCTTTCAATTGGCCATTAACACGAACATGCATCCCATTGCTAATAGAGGGAAAAACTTTCTAAAATCATTAACACATCAATATTAGAATATATAAAGCAAAACCCAGCTACCTATGAACCTAATCACCTGTAACTCTGTTTACAGGTGATTGGTTATGGCAAAGAACAATACTAATGGTGTAACAAGTTACTCATTGTCCAAAATGTATGATACTTCTTTTGAATGTAAACCGAGTTACACATGCTCAGTTTATAAGATCCAGACAAATTGATCATAACTAATAATTAACATAAAGCTTGACTAGACAAATCTCTATGGAAATATTGTATATATATATATATATAGTATCTACATTGTCTTCCATGGGATGTACAAAAAGTTGAACTATATATAAACAAAAAAACCAAAAGTATGTATATGTACTATGTAGCATATGATGCCTCCGTGTACCGCTGCTCCCCCGATTAGTTCTCCAATGAAAAATGGACCTACTAGGCATAAATCACTTCATCGATCAATACTTTGCAAGAGAAGCCTAGCTAATATATATATACATATATATATGCTTCCTATCTCATGCATGAAGAACTATACAGTAAAATGAGATTTCCTAGTAAAAAAATGATCTTGTCTGTATCAAGATCCGCTCTTAGTGGGTAGTATTTGATGCCTATAAAGTGCAAAAGATTGCCATGTGAAAATGAGAGAGAGAGAGAGAGAGAGATCATCCTTACATTTCTATTTCCTCATATTCTTAGAACTCATCACTTACATCACATAAGAAAGTACTAACAAAAAGAAAACATGAATGCTTATTTGCAGCCATCCAATTCAAGTAAAAGTACATGATGAATCATGAAAGTATACATTTTGAAAATGTAAATGACTGGAACAAGTTATGTTGAGTGCTTTGGAACAAAGATGTAAGCACATAAGCATAGTAGCCATGCCACACTAAAAAGCACAGTCAAGGTTTTTATGATGAATTCTGGCAAAATAATTAGTGAAGTTGCATCCTAAAAAAAACATACCCCAGGAAGCTCTAAAACCAGCCCTTGATTGCCATGTATACTTCTCGTCCACTCCTTGTTAAAAAAGTTATAAAAATGTGACAACATATCAGGACAAGCAAACTCATAATCTATGACATATAGCAGTTTCAAGTAAAAGTACAAAACTATGAAAAGAAAGTGGACTTCTTATTTACAAGAGTTAGCAAATTAGGTATTATAAGTGGGTGGTTCCTGGTTGATGTCTTCACGGCCCATTTTTTTAGTTCAATTGGTTCAAAACTGGATGTTACATAATAGAATCTATGATTAACAATGGCAATGAGCCGGTTTGAGAGTTTATGTAGTGTGAAGCATAGAGGGTACCATGTACAGGTTCAGCCTAAATGGATACATTTGTTAATCAAGTTGAAAATGTCTTAACTTGAAAGGTATAAGGGTCAACCGAAACCTGTAACTAACAAGTTGGTTTCGGATTGAGTGGCAAGTGATATTGCTATTGTTTGGGCTGAGTCAATTTTAGATTGAGTTTTAAAGTAAAATACAAATAATATACCAAGCTTAACTTTTAGTAGCTCTCATGAAAAACTTAAAAAAAAAAAAAAAACAAAGTCAAACGTAAGACTAAATTAATGGGTTGTGTTGTGGGCTAGATTAGTGGCTTCGGTTAGGAATTGACACAACTTATAACTATAATGGATGTCTCTTATTGTTGGATTGCCAAACAGAAAGGGTGATTGGCCTTATCAAGATAAACATTTCGGCCCATTTATTTGCAATAGTATTGGAGTACATTGGAATTGAATACACTGGAACTCATAGTCAAATAGCTCCATCTAAGGATTATTAAAGAGGCGAGGTGTGGATAAAATGAGATTAGAAAAGGAAAACTAACCTCATAAGTCTCCATATATGCATGTTGCCAAAATACACATGGTAGAAAATTCACTGAACATTCAAAATCAGGTTCAAATACATTAGACCATATGAGGCTCATAGAAAGCAACAGAGCAAGATGTCTAAACCATATGAGGCTCTGTACATATGTTTTATATGTTTGAAAGACACTTAAACAGTTTAGACTATATGCAACTATCATTCATATATAGAAAAATAATTGACTGGATAGAATGGGTACCTTCAATATTCTTGATGGTATTTTGATAAATTTGGTGCACCTGTAACATCAAAACCATGCCATTTACTAAAAATGGTACACTAAACATCAATGGAGATAGATAAGGACTATCAACTTCAAAATTCACTCTACTTTACCATCTCATCGCTATTTTTTTACCAATTTATGCTTGTTTACTTTTTATAATCTTAATGTTAGTTGTCGGTGCTATTTATTTCTACTATAGATCAAAAACCTCAATTGGGTGCCCAAGATCTATCACTATCTAAGGTGGATCCTAATATTTTGTATTCTACCATTCTTTTTTAATGAGAATTATCGGTTAGTGTTAAAAAAATTTCAAATAGTTCTATACTAAATGTACTTACAATATCTTCTTCAAGACCCGCATAGCCTGATCTGCTTAGTCGGTGTGTATACACATTATTGGACTGCCTTTTAGATTGTAGAATGTTTAACTCCTTAAAATTACAAAGAAGAAAAGACATTAACGTACATACATCAGCATATAAGACATTGAGTGTCGCCGTTTGGCTGTGTATGTGATGTGTGGTGCGCTGAGTGCTGTGTGGGCAGACTGCAGTGCAGCGGTGTGCTGTGTGGTGTGCAGGGGTGTGCTGCAGTGGACTTTTAGTGTGAGTGTGTGTCAAAAGCTTAAATTCTAGTAGTGATGGTTTGGACACTGCAAGATGTTTCTTATTCTAGGGGATCAAATACAAATAAATAAAGACCATATGCGATAAACCACTATCAGATTAATATTTTTGCTTCTTTGTGGCAGCTTTTAAATCCTGCCATGGAAGACTACGAACAGTAAACCAAGATCAATTGAATTAAGAAAAAAGAAAGGAAACATATATAACACATGGCATTGCACATCTTAGCCCGGTACTCATCATAATGAGGCTCCCATTTCTTCAAACAAGCGGAGAATATAGTCACCATGGCCTAAAAAAGACAAGTCAATCAATAAAAGTATCCTATTCACAATAATTCACACTAAACCTTTTCCTTTCTCCTACCCAATTAAACATGTGTATGTCTCTCATGCAGACAACAGTAGCAACAGCAACAAAATAAAAAATGGAATGAAACAGAATGCTATGTGATGCCATCTGAAACTGACTTATATGATACCATCTGAAACTAACTTTTGAAGAAAAAGAAAAAAGAAAGAAATGACAGCTAATAATCAAATAAGGGTAAAGTACAACACCATTCCACATAGAAAGTACAACACCACCACAATCCTAGTTACGTTGTAACCTAGTTGCTCCCACTGTATGGGACAGAAATTAAGTTGCAAGAATGTGGAAGTGAATGGTTACAGTACATAGGGTGTGATTGTTTAATTGGTATTGAATCCCTGGGATTGCTAAGCAATGCCTAGCCAACCAACATGCTAAAAGTGAATACTTGAAGGTGAACAAGATCCAATGGGGGCATCAAATTATTTCTCCTTTGATAGGAGATAATTACCCACCATCCCTCAGTCTAATTAATTAAACCCTAAATCTCATTTTCATCTCCACCTTATACTTTCCACTCCACAGCTATTTGAGATGATGTAATTTCTTGAAATTTGTTGGAGTTTGAGAAATCCCACTCAATACTAAGCAATAGCATACAATTTAGATGAGAAAAAACCAATCTTTGAAAGAAGAGAATCCACCCCAGATTACCAGTCCCAAATTCTCCATCTAAACATACCCTTATCAAGAATTCTCAAAAAGCTCAATAAAGAAGCAGCATAATGGAAGTACTTGACCTTCCTCAAATTAGCTAATTCTTCCACTGTTTCCTTCATCTTATCCTTCTCTTTGAGCAATTGAAGCCCAAAGTCTCGGAGATTCTCGGAACAGATGGTGATTTGACTTTACACGATGAGGACAGCTCGTCGATGAGCGAGGAGCTTTGCTGCTCTGTCTCTCTCAAACCTGGTCTTGTAAAGGGATTTGGGAGTCGTCTGAATGTTGCTGGCGTTGTTGGAAGGAAGAGAAAGAGAAGGAGAGGGGAAATCTAGGGCAAGCAAGGTGGCCCAGAGGGGATGATCGTTTGATAGACGGTGGAAACGTCTGCACGTGATGGAGATGCAGCACATGTCTCTGTAGCTCAAGCCCTTCGTCTCCACTCCCATCTCCAGAATCCAACTCCAGATTTCGTCGGGTAGGATCGACATCACTCCCTATCTGCCCGCCCCTCTCTCTCTCTCTCTCTCTCTTCTGGCTTTTACAGATCATGAAATTTGGTTCGAGTTCAGGGTTAGATTGGATTGTCATTTATATAAACGAAGCAATTTTTTAATATGAGCCGATCTACACCTCGGTTGCGAAATGGAAGATGAAGGTGAGATGGCTGGGGTGATTGCTGCGTAGGAATGGCGATGAAGCAGGGGGTTGGCGTGAGATGGAGATGAAGGAAGGATGGTGATGGGGTCTTCTGCGCAGGAGAGGATGAAGATTGCCAGGGTTGTGAATGGAGGATGAAGGTGAGACAGATCTGGGGTGGCTGTTCAGGTTTGTTGATTGAGAATTACAAAAGGGCAAATAGATGGCCGCAGAAGGGGTTTGGGAGGCAAAAATACATTGGGAAAAAAATTGGCAGAAGAAAAATAAAGGCGCAATCGCTTGGCGGGCCTGGTAAAATTTTGGGAAACTATATAATATCGCTTTCATATTAATCGATTAAAATATAGTTATATAATATCGGTTTCATATTAACTGATATAAAATATAGCAATTATTATATCAGTTACTGTGTAACCGATATAAAAAAAAAATTAACCGATATAAAAAAAAATTAACCGATATAAAAAACCTTGAATGAAGATATTATATCGGTTACATTAAAAATCGATATAAGGCAGCTTTTGTAACCGATATAAAATGTCCTTTTTTTAGTAGTGTGGGCTTAGATCTAAATATGTTGCGGGTGAAAACGTAATATAAAACGTTTATGGAAATGGTATAGAGTAAATATATTAAGTAATTCTATATTACTTGACTTAATGTGTTGAGAATCTCTAAACATAGGTGCGTGTATCCTAAATTGTGTACCCACTAAGGTTGTTTCTAAAACTCCTATTGAGTTATGGACAAATAGGAAGCCAAGTTTAATTAAGACATCCGCATGTTCGGGGTTGTCCAGCAATAGTTAGAATTTATAACTCATAAGAGAGAAAATCGGACCCTATGACTATCCGTGAGTAATTTATTAGATATCCTGAAAGGTCCAAAGGATTTAAGTTTTGCGGTCATACTCATGCAGCATAAATTGTTAAACCGAAAATGTCAAATTCATAGAAAGTGATGACATTAGTGAGAGTAATGCACCACAAGATGTGGTATTTGAAGAACATCAGATACCCACAAATGTGGTATTTGAAACAGTTACAGTTGGTATTCCAAATGACCTCGTTAAGAACGATACGATGGAAATGCAAACTACCATTTTAGATGCACCACTAGATGAAAATGTCACTTATAATGATGTAATTGAAGATGTGTGGGGAGATTTTCAAAACACCAAGATTATAGTGATCCCGACGATAAGACGTCAATTAGCGCACCCACATGCCGTCCAGGCACACCTCGGCAGCAGGGACAGAGCCTCGGCCGAAACCGGCTTGACTTCGGCTTACCATGCCGAGCTCGGCTATGAAGGCTGGCCTCGGCTGTACGCCTGACCCCGGTTGAGGAAGCCGGGACGGTAGCCGAAATGAAGAAAAACATGCTCCCGCCCCTAGGTCCGCCATGTCATCGGACACGAGGCAGAGTACGGGCACGAGCCATTGGAACAGATGGGCCATCCCAGCCATCCACAATATTCGCCAGATCCCTCACAAGGCGGCATCCAGCTGCTGTAGCCAAATCAGGGCAGGGCCCGAGGATGGATCCGATGGGACCTCAACCGCCAAAGGCTTGAGACACGATCAGGCCCAGCATGACGCGCATTTAATGCGACGTGGGCTAATCAGACTAGCATTAAATGCTTCGTGGGCTTATCGAACTAATATTAAATGCCTCGTGGGCTATGATGGACCCGCATTTATTACTTTGTGGGCTAATGAGATCATTCGCATCAAATCAAGGGGCCCACTCCAAGATATCAGATAAAATCCTCTATAAATAGCATGACATTCTGTAAGGTCTGTGACCTTACTGGGTCAGTTGGGCCCAATACCCGGCCCGTTGACCCGTTTAATTTGTTATTATTTTATTTAATTGTATTTTAGATATTTAAGTGGGTTTAGATCTTAAGTGAGTTTCTGTTAGCATTAGAATAGTATCTGCGAAGTTTCGTTTGATTCCGAGTTCGTTTGATCATAGCAGGGGGTAGTTTGCAATTTAGGGAAAATTGAGTGTTTTTCCGAAATATTCCAAACGCCGTGATTTTTGGGTTTGTTGGAAAGGTCTCGTCGTTCTGATGATTTTTCTATTGACTCGTCACGATCCGACGATCAGAAACCTTTCAAGTGGCCCATTCTTTACCGGACCCACTTAAAGGGTAAATTAGTCATTTCCTCTTAATCCTCTTCTTAAACGAGTTTGCCCTAATCTTCTTCTCTTTTCTCTGTAAACGAAAAAGATAACCAGCTGCCCATCTTTTTCTTCTTCCTTTCTCAAGCCAGATCTCAGCCCTAGAAGACCCCATTTGAAGATCCGATCCGCTAGGATTCATCCTCGCGATCCCCTCTTGCTTCCAGTACCAATTTGGTAAGCATCATCATGCTTTCATCTTTTCATTCGTATTCTCATTGGTTAGATTTAGGTTGGATCTTAATTCTTTTCCTTCCTATCTTCTTCTTGGCTTCCTAGTTTGCGTTTTATCGAGTTAGATCGGGGATTTCGGAGTAGAAAAGCTTCTCCTCGAATTTCACCCAATTCCAATCTTCACTTTGGGTTGAGGCAAGTAGATCTACAATTCATATATATGCATGTATGTTGTTTTCATTTGATTGGCCATGTTTCTTGTAGATTTCCCTTAATTCCAAGCATGTTCTTGTTGATTTGGGATTTTTATGTTAGGTTAGATATTTGGGTAATTGGAATAAAATGGATAATTATATGATCATAGGTTGTTTAAAATTAATTATTGATTCAATGGAATGGAATGGATGGTTGGGGAGAGCAGGAGGCTCTATTTATGCAGGTTGAAGCCTCTAGGAAGGTTTGGAAATGGAGGAAATTGAAATGGGGAAGAAAGAGCTCAGATATGGCCTGCACCCGTACGAGTTTCGTACTGTCGGTTCACTTGTCGGTTCAGTGTCGGTCAACCGACAGCATGGTGTGGGTCATCCGAAGCCATGTCGGTTCCAAAAATAGAGAGCCATATTTGACCTGTTGAACTGTCGGTTCACTCGTCGGTTCGGGTCGGTCAGCCGACAACCAGCATGAGGGTCAGCCGAAATTACCATTTTGGAATGCTCATAACTTTTAATCCGCCCGTTGGAATTCTACGAATAATATACCGTTGGAAAGATCTTGAAACGTAGAATCCAATGGTTCTGGTTTCATCACAATCAGAGGTCGGAAAGTGATGTAAATACTTGGATTATTAATCCAGCTCATGTTTTATTGAAAATGAGACCTGTAACCTAGAATTTGGGACTTAGATGCTGGAAACCACTAACCTTCTATCACATGACCATAAATGGGATTGAAATCGAATCACGTGGCTTGGTGTGAATTCGATGGGTTGTCTAGGTATTCGTGTATTACACGTAGTATAACCAAATGCATATGGAGTTGAATTGAATGATGCTCAACATGATTATACACCAAGGAATTATCCAAAAAGCATCATTGATTCAATTTCCACATGTACTCTGTTAGAATACGGGGAAGACAGGGATGACACCACTTGCTTAGGATTGGATTGTAATTCCTCCTTGACTTTGACTTGTATCCGTTGTTTATGTTCCTTGTACACTCTCTTAACGTAAAACATGTAATCAATTATGAAACATAAATTCTTATAGAATTTAGGACTTGGACCTAACTTAGAGTGTACCTAAGGAAACCGTGTCTTGTTTTGATAAACATGATTGGTTAGTGATGGAAGGGATTATCTCGTGTTGCTTGTCTTGTGATATCTTGAATAAGATAATCCCTAGGATCTTGTCTTGTACATGGAATTAGCCAGACTTGCTTGTCTTGTTATTCTTGTGTCAGAACCACTTTATTATTCTTGTGTCAGAACCACTTTATTATTATTAGGATCTTGTCTTGTTATTCTTGTGATATCTTGAATAAGATAATCCCTAGGATCATGGCCATCTGCAGTTTGGGATTTAATGATGAATCGGTTACTCCGGTTGTCGGGGTGGGTTGTCGGCGTAGGACGGCGTCCATGGCGTTGAATAGCTGGGAGCGGGCTAGGACCGTGCTGCTATTCCCAGGACAGGGAGCTAGGATCCCACTGGAGCCGGACTATGGTATCAGTAGTCCAAGGGGATTGTTACTGGTACCCCGGGAGGTGGCATAGGACATCCTCGGAGTCTCCCTCTTGCTTGTCTTGCTTGCTTTTGCATGGATAGTGGTTATTGTTAGATGATTGCTAGGATTCTTGTTATTGTTTCTATATATTAATCTCGCTTTATGCCTAGCTTCGCATTCTTGTATTCATATGATCTTTTACCTGTCATTACTCTATACTTGATGCATGTCGTGTTTATTATGCTTTGTATATCTATTGCTCAACATGTTGTTGATTTTGTTCCTTGGTGTGCAGACACATCAAGTGAATACTTCTTCTACGAGGAGCAGGCAGGTGAGGAGATCCCAGAGGATCTCCAACCAGCAGAGGAGGCACGAGAGTGGCGTGCCGATGACGTAGAGTAGCGTCATCACTTCAGGCACGAGAGAGATACATGGGGTTTTATTAGATTATTCTTTTATTCATTATTTTCTTTCGTTGGACCTTTCTTACATTATTGACTTCTGTTCTTTTATTGGCCTTGTATTTTGGGATGGCCAATGTAATAATTAACTTAACTCTTAGTTCTGTTTCTCTTTCTTGCAAACTTTAATTTAATGAGAATTAGTATCCATTGCTTGAGATTCCATATGCCTAGAGTTCTATGAATTCAATGTCTATTGTATTAAAAGAGGTTTGAAATATTAAATCCTCACCGCGAACTACGATCCGTGGGCCCAAAGGACAAAATTTTTAATTAGTCCTAAAACTCACTCTCCGGATCCGGTTATTTCTTTAATCGGGTTCGGGGGACGTGACACATTCTATGATAAAGGTATGCACAAACATTCCCTCTTGAGCCGTTACTATGTCTCACTTCTCTCTCTTCTTCCTCTGTTTAGTTCATACACTAACTTTGGCATCGGAGAGCCTTGCGCCACTCAGGCCAGGGTCCTCTGACCGTTTGTTCCTCCCCTTTCAGGCTTAAAGGCTTTTAACCTTCATCATATGTTTGGATAAGTCCTACCAGGCACCCCATAACCTTGTGAGTTATAATTTTTGCACTTATAATTGGCGCCGTCTGTGGGAAAGTACTAACCCACTCCTCCCAAATATCATGCCTCCGAAAGCTAAGAAAGGCGGGAGAATCGTCCGTGTGCGATGCTCCAGCTACCGCACATCCGGGCACATCGCCGGACGCTCCTCCTCAGAGGCAATATGGGGCAAGGCTCGGTACATGCTGCAGTCGAAGAGCGTCCGGACCCGCACCTCTTCGTCAGTTTCCGTTCCCGGAGCGACTCGAGGACTCGTCCCCGGACGAGGAAGTTATGCCTCCCCCGACGGGGCGAACGACGACAAGAGCGTCCTCAGAAGGACAAATCCGTGGCCGTCAGCTGGTCCCACCATTCGCGTCACCTCACTGGCGGCGGGGATGTCGCGGCTCAGAATGTCCTCATCCAGGAGCAAGAGAAGTTGATCCGCCAGCTCCAACAGCAACGAGGAGCTGCAGGGGTGACCTCATTGAGGCAGCCTTCCGGACGCCAAGGCGAAAGGAGGGCCGTTCAGAGTAGGGCGATCCCTTCCTCTCACGAGGATTTGAGGACTTATATGGACGAAAAGCGAAGTCGGGCCCACGACGAAGGCTCAAGTAATAGCCGAAGCCGTCGTGGCCGAGACAGCCGAGTTCACATCCATCACAGTCGAGGCCACTCGAAGCGGAAGTCAGAGACATTGTCGCCGAAGAAGGACGATAAGCAAGAATGGCTCGACAGGCTCATTAAGCTGGTTGTCCAGCGCAACCTAGAGATGGCCGGACTCGCCCGAGACAAGCAGGATATTTGCGGCCCCGCCGATCTGGGGGTTTCCCCCTTCACGCGGGAGATCAAAGAGACTCCCCTACCCAAGAAGTTCTTTGTCTCGCGGTTCGTCCTCTACGACGGAGTCTCAGATCCCGCCGCTCACCTCCGACACTTCTCTCAGAGAATGTCTATTTGGGGGGACGATGGTCACCTTAACTGTAAAATCTTGTCTTCCAGTCTGGGTGACCTCCCCTTGAAGTGGTTCTTCGCCCTGCCAGAGAGGTCTATCTCGAGTTGGAGACAGCTCCAGCTCTCCTTCTTGAAGAAGTTTCAAGCCTACGGTGTCGTTCCTAAGACCGATGCTGATATACTGGCCCTGAAGATGAAGGAGGGCGAGAATATTACCCAGTTCGCCAAGCGATTCTGGGTGACTTGCAGCCAAATCGAAGTCTCCAAAGATGAAGTGGCAGTTTTCGCTTTCCAAAATGCTGTGTTACCAGGAAACGAGCTTAGGAAAGACCTGGCTGGAGACCCTGTTACCTCCGTGCCGGCGTTGATGTCCAGGGTGAAGTGCTACATTGCCCGAGAGGAAGATGATATTCGGGCCCGGGAAAGCCACGGCGCAGGACACAAGGATAAGGGCGACCAGCCCCATAAGAAGAATAAGAAGCCCTTCCGAAGAGAAGAGCCGAACCAAGCTTGGGTCTCGACCTCGGCAAAAGCCCCAGCGTCCAAGTCTGGGGGCAGCAAGAAGCTCAGGCCTCCCTCTAATTCCTATCAAGCTGTGAATACCGTCTTCAAAGAGCCCATCCATCAGATCATGAATAAGATCAAGCAGCGTCCATACTTCAGCTGGCCCCAACCTATGCAGGGAGATCCCTCCTCCCGTGACCAGAGCAGGTTTTGCGCCTACCACAAGCAGAACGGACACAAGACCGAAGAGTGTAGGATCCTGAAATATTTACCTGGAGAAGCTCGCCAAGGAAGGCCACCTGAAGGATTACATCAAGACGGGAGATGCTGGCGGCGGCCAAACTCATCAAAGCACTGACAAGGACCCGGACATCGACGAATCATAAAAGATCATCAATGTCATCCATTTGGCGCCCTCAGTGCCCTCCGCCTCCCCTAGGGGCAGCGCCGGGCTCGTGCCGAGACCAGGCAGGCCTCTCATGGCAAAGAAGTGATGAGGGCCGAACTCGGACCAGCATCCAAGAGAGCACGGCGTGAGCGCCCAGCTATCTGTTTTTCGGATGAGGACCTCGAGGGAATGCAGCATCCCCATAATGATCCCCTGCTCCTAACATTGAAGCTGCTGGACTTCACAGTGAAGAGAATCCTCATCAATTCCGGCAGCTCATCCGAAATCTCTACTTCGGATGTTTCAAGAAGATGGGTCTCTCGGAGGCCGATTTAAAAGAGGCTCGTACACCTCTAATAGGATTCAGCGCCAAACCAGTCTACCCCAAAGGAAGGATCACTCTGGAGACAAGGGTGGGCGGAGACTCTGTGATGACCGACTTCCTAGTAGTGGATGCCCCTCCCTACAATGCTATTATGGGTAGGACGTGGCTCAACAATATGGAAGCAGTTCCCTCCACTTTCCACCAGAAGCTGAAGTTCTTGCTTGAGAACAAGGAGGGCAAGATGGAAGTGATCACTATGGATGGAGATCAGCAGCTGGCCAAGCAATGCATGATGGCCGTAGTCCCTGGGGAGAAGGAGCCGGGGCGAGTGCATATGGCAGAGCTTGAAAGGGAGCTGGATGAAATCGGCCGAGATCCTGAGAAGAAGAGCATCGAAGATCTAGCCGAAGTCAGGATCGATCCACTCGACCCAGACATGTTCTTCTTGCTCGTTAGCCAACTTCCCGACCCCGAGAGGACCGAGCTCTCGAAATTCTTGATACTGAACATGGATGTCTTCGCATGGACTCCGAGCGAAATGCCTGGGATCGACCCTGAAGTTATGTGCCACAAGCTGAACGTAGATCCCAGCCACAAGCCAGTAGTGTAGAAGGCCCGTAGAATAGTGCTGCAGCATACAGAAGCCGTAGTCGATGAAGTCGACCGGTTGTTGGAGGCTGATGCGATCAGGGAAGTCCAGTACCCGGTCTGGCTAGCCAATACAGTGGTGGTCAAGAAGAAAACCGGCAAGTGGAGGGTGTGCGTCGATTTCACCGACCTCAAGAAAGCTTGCCCGAAGGACAGCTTCCTACTTCCGAAGAATAATCAAATGATCGACGCCACTGCTGGCCACGATAGGATGAGCTTCCTCGATGCTTATCGAGGCTACCACCAGGTCCCGATGTTCGAGCCGGACGAGGAGAAGACTGCATTCATAACCCCCCGCGGCACTTATTGTTACAAGGTGATGCCCTTTGGATTGAAGAACGTGGGGGCAACCTACCAGCGTCTCGTCACGAAGATGTTTCAGGCTCAGCTCGGCAAAACTGTCGAAGTCTACATTGACGACATGGTTGTCAAATCCAAGCAGTCTCACGACCACCTGGCGGACTTGGCTCAAGTCTTCGGCATCCTCCGAGAGTTTAAGCTCAAATTGAACGCCTCCAAATGCGCTTTCGGCGTCGCTTCCGGCAAATTCCTCAGGAGTCTAGTGACACAGAGGGGGATAGAAGCCAACTCAGAACAGATCACGGAGATCTTGGAAATCCAGAGCCCGACTACTACCAAGGAGGTCCAAAAGCTAACTGGCATGGCCGTAGCACTCAATCGATTCATCAGCAGATCATTAGATAAGTGCCGGCCTTTCTATCAGCTCTTAAGGAAAAACTTAAAATTTCAATGGACGCCTGAGTGCGACCAAGCATTTCAAGCACTCAAAACTTATCTTTCTTCACCACCTTTGCTCTCTACCCCAACTCAGGGAGAGACGTTATATTTGTATCTAGCGGTCTCTGATCACGCAGTGAGCTCCGTCCTCGTCAGAGAGGATGATGAATTGCAAAAACCAATCTATTATACAAGCGAGATCCTCCTTGATGCCGAGACCAGATACCTTTTGGTCGAGAAGCTCGCGCTGGCACTCGTCAGTGCCTCCCGCAAGCTCTCTCACTATTTTCAATCCCACACCATTATGGTTATTACGGAGCACCCACTCCGATCCATCTTTAAAAAAGCTGACTTTTAAGGAAGAATCTCTAAGTGGGCGGTTGAACTGGGGTAGTATGACATTCAATACCGACCCAGGACTGCGATCAAGATCCAGATTTTGACATATTTCATTGTTGAGTTCGTTTCTCCGAGCTCGGCTTCGACCCAGTCCGGCACCGAACTGGGGGGCATAGGGCATGAGAAAGAAGTCACCGAGGCCGGCGAACCGTCCCAAAGCCAAGACCTTAACTCAGCATGGAGAGTCTCCGTCGATGGCTCGTCTACTTCTAAGAGAGCTGGCGCGGGCGTAGTCCTCCAATCGCCAGAAGGATTGGTCATAGAACAAGCTTTGACCTTAGACTTCAAAGTAACAAATAACGAAGCTGAGTACGAGGCCCTCATCGCAGGACTAAACAACGCTCGAATCCTCGAAGCCCGGCAATTGGTGGTCTTCAGCGATTCACAGTTGGTAACTAGCCAGCTAACTGGAGACTACCAAGCCCGGGACGACAGGATGGCGGCCTACTTAGCCCTCGTAATGAAACTGCTAGCTCATTTCCAGATAGCCGAGGTGAGATAGATCTCCAAAGATACCAACATGCATGCTGATGCACTCGCAAACCCGGCCTCCGCTGTCGAAGCAGGAAAGAATAGAACTGTTGAGGTTGGGTCGATACCAAGATCAAGCTTAGAGCTCCATCCATCTCGGCAGGTTTTGTACCTTGATCTCGGCCCAAGTTGGATGGACCTGATCACTTCCTACCTCAAGGACGATCAGCTCCCCGAAGACAAGAACGAGGCTCACCGGATCAGACTCAAGGCAGCTCGATTCTGGCTATCCCCTAAAGGCAAGCTCTACAAAAAATCCTTCACCGGTCCCTACCTCCAATGCGTTCATCCGAGCAAAGTTGACGACTTTTTGTACGAGATCCACGAAGGAATCTACGGAAGCCACATCGGAGGACGGTCGCTGGCATACCGAGCTATAAGCCAAGGTTACTGGTGGCCAAATATGTAGAAGGACGCACAGATATACGCTAGGAAGTGCGAAAAGTGCCAGAAGTTCTCCCATTCCCTTCATCAGCCAGCGCAGGACCTGAGCCCCCTTTCTAGCCCATGGCCCTTCGCCCTATGGGGAATGGACATTGTGGGACCTCTTCACCGGGCTCCAGGAAACAAAAGATGGCTGATAGTTGCCACGGATTATTTCACGAAGTGGGCAAAAGCTGAACCGCTGTCCTCCATCACCGAGAGGGACTCCAAGAATTTCGTGTGGAAGAACATCATAACAAGGTTCGGCATTCCCAGGACCCTGATCTCGGACAACGGGACTCAGTTCGACTCCAATTTCTTCAGAGACTTATGCCAAAGGCACGGCATCAAAAACCACTACTCCACCCCGGCTTACCCGCAAAGCAATGGTCAGGCCGAAATTTCTAACAGAGTACTACTAGATGGCCTGAAGAAGCGACTGGACCGGGCGAAAGGAAGATGGGTAGAGGAGCTCCCTAGCGTGTTATGGGCGTACAGAACAACCCCGAGGCGTTCTACTTCGGCAACACCTTTCCCTTTGGCCCATGGGATGGAAGTGGTCATTCCCTTAGACATTTCCCTCCCTACCCTGAGAACAAAACTTGTCGACCAAGGCCGAAACGAGATAAATCTAGCAATGGAGCTGGACCTGGCCAACGAGCGCCGAGAAGCAGCAGCCATAAGACTGCCCGACTACCAGCAACGGCTAGCCAGAGGGTACAATGAAAAAGTCAAGGAGAGGAGTTTCTCAGTAGGAGAACTGGTCCTGAAGAAGACCCTCCCGGCCGACAGGGATCCAAACGAAGGCAAACTAGCCCCGAACTGGCACGGCCCATTCAGGGTGGTTTTGGTAGCAGGGCGATCTTCATACAAGCTCGAGGACTTGGAAGGCAGGCGGTTGCTGAGACCATGGAATGCATCCCACCTAAAGAAGTTCTTTTTCTAAGAGATTGAATGAAAATTTCGTGATCAATAAAAGGAGCCTTCGCCTTGTCATCAATTTGTGCCACCTTATCAGAGTTCGGCAGCCTGGGTTCATACACCCTGTGACTGACCTCGGGTTCATACACCCAGGCTTCCCAAAACTTTGGGTTTACGCACCCAGGGATTGACTTAGGGTTCATACACCCAGTCGCTCCTAAAACTCTGGGTTCATACACCCTGGGACTGACCTCGGGTTGATACACCCAGGCTTCCCAAAACTTTAGGTTCACGCACCCAGGGACTGACTTAGGGTTCATACACCCAGTCGCTCCTAAAACTCTGGGTTCATACACCCTGGGACTGACCTCGGATTCATACACCCAGGCTTCCCAAAACTTTGGGTTCACGCACCCAGGGACTGACTTAGGGTTCATACGCCCAGTCGCTCCTAAAACTCTGGGGTTCATACACCCTGGGACTGACCTCGGGTTCATACACCTAGGCTTCCCAAAACTTTGGGTTCACGCACCCACGGACTGACTTAGGGTTTACACACCCTGTCGCTCCCAAAACTTTGGGGTCATGTCCCCCCGAGACAGATCCCGGGCAATGGCTTGCAGATGCAAGTTCCTCAAAACTCTGGGTTCACCTCGGCCAATAGCTGTCTTCGCAAAGACAGCAGCGGGAGCACTAAGATAAAGAAAAAGTAGTGCAAGTACAGAAAAGGCAACATACAGAAAAACACAGTCCATTTGAGATTGGAACAAACTTCATTTTTTATTAATTGTAATTTCACCATTACATGGGTTGCAGAAAAGCAAAGAAAGATACAATAAGGAGGCTCGCAGTCCTCTAAAAACAAAAAAAGAAGGGAAGCTTGGAGATTCTGATCTTCATTGGTCCTCAGCTCGGAGGCTTCTCGATCTGGTCCTCAGTGCCAGGAGCTCTACAATACGCTATGGTTAGTCAAACCAAAGTTTGCAAACAAGCTCAAGCTCCTGGTCCACTGTCGATGCTTGGATCGCCACCGAACCAAATCTGTAACCAACTCCCAGCCGCATCGACAAGAGTTAATCTCCTCGCAGCCGCATAGGCGGGAGTTGGTCGTGGACCCGCGTTCAGAGAACGCGTGGTCCATGGCGACCATATTCAGAGAACGCGCAGACCACATCCGCTGGGACAGTCCCTCCCGGAAGGAGTTGTTTTCAATCTCAAAGAGTTCACTCAGAATAGGGGTTTTTAAAGGACTCCTAAGGGATGAGACTGCCAGAATGTTTGGCAGAGGCAGACGTATCCTCATGGCTGTGAAAGACGAAAGAAGGGCTACTGGTTTGGTTCCTTTTTTCTCTCTTCTTTGGCAGGCTTACCGCCCCTATTTATAGGAGGAAGAAGGGCTCAGTACCCGAGGGCCTATTAATGGGGAGAGGTCTCCCATGCCTTGCGTGGAACGCACATTTCCTATGAATCGATTAACGGATCCAATGGTGACAGGTGGAGACATCTGCTCGTTTTCCGCATCGATCGTACCGCAGTACTTATTGCTGTTTATGAGCCTCGGAATGCGGGACATCAGGGCGGATAACCATGAAGACTGCTAGGTATCCTCTTTCCAACACAGACAACTCTCGCATCACAGCATTTAGCCAAACTCAAACACAAAGAAGCCGAACTCAAAAAGGAAAAGAAAGGAGAGAGCTCGATTGAACAACTTGGCTTTTCATTCAAAGGAAGAAAGATTACAAGTTGACTCACTTTACATCCAAAAGGATAAAAGGACTACAAATTGAAAGAAGGAAATACAATGTATTCAAAAGCTGCAGGGACTTCGGCGGCTTGGTCAGCGCCCTCACTGTTTCTCCAGAAGACAGGGAGTCTCAACAGCAGCCGCGGCCGTTTCTGGAGCATCGCCTACAGGAGAGATAGATGGAGCATCGCCCATAGGGGGAATAGACGAAGCACCGTCCAAGAGGGGGTTAGCATAAGGCACTTCGACCCTGGGACTCTCGAGCAGTGGAGCAGAACTCGGCTCAGGTTCCGGGCCTGAATACTTCGGTAGGTTCTGGTAGATCGGGTGATCTTCAAGAAAACCCCCGCCTCTTTCAGTACGGCCCGGCAACCCTCCTCAAATAGAATGGAGGTTATCTCCTCCACCTGTCTTTCATATTCCTCCGTAGCCCGGTCCACTCCCTTCTGGGAGGCGGCATGGGCTTTGGCCTGCAGCGAAGACTTGAGATCGGCATTCTCCTTCTGCAGCCGCTCCACTTTGGCACGCTGAGTTATCACTTCGGCGTTTTCCTTCTGCAGCCTCATCATTTCGGCACGATTAGCGACCAGTTCAGCACGCTGCCTCGACGATTCTGCCGCCGACTCTGCCTTCAGTTTTGCCAGCTCAGTTTCTAGCTCGACTGACCTTTTCGTCTTCACCCGAATCTCACCCTTCAGCTGATGGGTCGTCGACGTGAGATCGGTAATGCTGGCCAGTGTCACCTCTAGTTGTGCATTCAGCTCGGCATTGCTCTTCTTTAAGTCCGCCAGCTCCTTCCTCAGCTTCTCCCTCTCGGACTCCAGTTGAGTAATCCTGGAGACGTTTTTGTCGCTCCTTTCTAACACCAGCTAGAGCCTTTGGACATTCTGCGAAGGAGAACGGATTAGATAAGAGCAGCTGGAACCAAATCCATCAGTTATGCGTCAGGAATACTTACTAGGAGTGCGGCTTGAATCGCCGAAACCAACAGATTCTCGTTGTCGGACTTTGCATGCCGCTCCATGTCGCGATGGAGGGCGCAGGCTTTGGCAAGGGCCCCGATGACAAGAGGATCCCCCAGCACCCGGTCTTCCACATTTAGGGGCCTCCTGGGCTGAATCTCCAGCCTCGGCCTCCACGTTGCAGGCACGACGGCACGAGACCCCGAGGCCGATCCAGATCCTTGCCCGGATCCCTGCCCCGAAGGTCCGCTGATTTCGCAAGCCGTCTCGGCAGCAGCCCTGCTCGCTGGTGCACTCTTTTCAGGATGGGTTTTACCCCCAGGGGCGCGTAGGCGTCTTGCCCTTTGGGGCCTGCTCAACCCCGAAGTCCTTCCCCCCGGCTCTGGGCTTCTTTCTGGGCGGAGATCCGTCCCTCGCACGCTCGGGGGAGCGTATTCGCTCTCCCTCGCTCGGGGTGATGGCAAGGGCGGATGTAACGGCGACACGCCCCGAGCCTGAAGCCGCGCAGGCGCTGGCAGAAGAAGGTGCTGCGGAGGACGAAGACCCGCGCTTGAATTTGGCCTACAGATCCTTGGTTCCCGGCACTCGCGAGTTGCCTTCCATCCTCTCTCCTTGATCGGATGTATAAGCCTCCACAGCCTCCCTTAAGCTTGAAGACCTCGAACTGGTGGAAGCAGACGCCTCGGCACCAGGCGCAACTCGGCTTGCAACTGGATCAGTCAGCGGAATACCCCCGTGCACGGCCAAAGTGACAGAGGGTAGACCAGTCTGCAGCTCGTCCCCCGATGCTGCCTCAACCCTCCTGTAGTGGCCGCGGTACCTTGGCGTATAGCCTAGCAGCTTCCAGGCCGCCCAGTTATCGTACCCGGTGTACTTCTGACCTTTTTATGGTCGGCTTCGTTCTTCTTCTAACCGTCGCTTGCCGCTCGGCGCTGCCTCTCTCGCAGTTCTGCACAGTAAAAAAGAGTATCAGTCCGGCAATTTGAAAGTTGGGCGAAATAAGCAAAATGGAGGGACGATGTTTACTTGGGACAACCCCGAGATGGCGCGGGACGGTGTGCGTCCTGTCCTCACCGGCGCCGAACTTCCAGTCCCCCGAGACGCAGAAAAGGTCGTCCTCGACGTCCTTACCCGAATCTTCCAAGGCCAAGACGAAGCCCTTTTGGAGCTGTTTCACCCGGAGATAGTAGTTGCCTCCCCCGGCCTTACAGATGTCATATACATCCTCGATGTCATGGACACCGAGATTGATCCCTAAAACCTCATTCAACTTCGCCGTGCCCATGACGAATTTGTAGCCGTTAGGCATTAACTGGCAAGGGGCAAGGGACCAAGTGCTAAGGCAGGCACAACTGATTTGTTTTCAAATGGGCTCAGCAAAGTTGTAAATGGCGGTCAATCCTCTATTACTTGATCCAATCTTTTAAGTGTCGATCATTGGGCTAGCTTGTGTTTAATTTTTTACTTCAGATTGTCTCCACCTTTAAGCTAATGAGTCCTTTTTCCTGTTTTTAAAAAAGGACATGTAGTTCATGGTTTTTCAGGGTTCCCTTGTCGCACTGAATAAAATGAAGGTTCTTAATTTATCCACTTGCCAAAAACAAGGTAGAATATAAAGTTTGCCATATGAATGGTTGCAATAAGAAGTCCTCCCATCTTCAGCTAGCTATCCATTTCATGGCATTTAATTATCAAGTAAACAAGGCATAGTCAGTCAACTTTTTTGGCAGGTGGCTAATCTACGAAACCCTTACTTTAACAAGGAAAAAGCGTCGAGAACTTTTCTGAAAATTAGAAGATCCGAGCTATAAACTTTTGCTATCCATTTCATGGCATTTAATTATAAAGTAAACAACGCATAGTCAGTCAACTTTTTTGGCGGGTGGCTAATTTATAAAACCCTTACTTTAACAAGGAAAAAGCGTCAAGAACTTTTCTGAAAATTAGAAGATCCGAGCTATAAACTTTGGCGATTGGTCTTAATTAATGTAATCCGAACTCTCAAAATCGGTATTAGTATAAATATCCTTGGGGCAGAAACTATAATGTGGTGCTGCCACATTAAAATAAAGTGCGACTGTCAACCTAAATCCAATTGTTGAGCCTACCCTCTATTAAACTCAAACTGCCCACCCATTCCAACTTAACTTTAGCCCATATTTTGAACTCAATAGCAGTGGGGACAAAGACCATGTATTTTTCTCATGAAGAACTCCCTTTGAGTTTATAAAGGAAAGAAAAGGAGTGGAGTTAATATCATGTAGAACTTTTAATCAACCCATGCTGGGCCTTAATGTAGATATGATGGAATTACAACCGGTGTCAATTCATGGTGAGTTAAGAGTGAAAATGAATATGATTAATTTAATGTAGGCCTCAATGCAAAGTAAGTGAGTTTATTATGATTGTTTTGAATTTCAGACCAAATTTCTAGTTAATCATAGTAGGGTTCACTATTAAATTGATCCACTTTTTTTTTTTTTAAAGCGGAAGAGAAAAGTGGGCCTCACCTTTTTCACATTCCTATTTTTTTTCAAAAATACTATTAGAAATTGAAAAAAAAAAAGAGCCATAAATTAAAATTAGTTACCTCATTTTCGTTGTCCTTCTTCAGACTTCAGTAGTCTTCTTCGTTTTAGAGGGAATAAGCCTTTCACGGACGCATTTTGTAGAATTAAAATGACCTGAATCTTCATTACCAATTCCCCTGACATGTCTTTGAGGAATAGAGACTGGAGACATGTAAGGTACTGAATAGGCACGCTCTTCAGCTCAGGGCAGCTGCCCAAAACTATTTCTTCAATGCAACTCTTTGACTCCTCTTCTATGTATATCTTATCCAATAGAGGGAGATGAATACACTCGAACTTCTTGAGTTTCAAAATGCATCCACAACGAATGCACAGTTCCTTTCCAACATATGCCTTGTAATTGATATTGGCACTCCCTTCTTCCATTTTTTAACGGAGGCACTCCAAAATTTTGTGAAGAAAAATGAGTGTCTCCATAAAAAAAAGGAGTGCCAATATCACTTCTCCAAGATAAAGGTAAAGAAGATTAGGCAAAGCTTGGAGTGAAAACAATGGATCATCACTGAATTGAGACCAATGTAAATGCACTTTTGTGAGCTCCTCAAGGGATCCAATCCAAGGAGGAAGCATCTCCGGACGCCTTATTAATGAAAGGGTTTCATGATGGGCAGGACTAGAGATGTCAAATGGGCCGGGCCGGCCTGTTCCAGTCAACGGCCCATGGCATGGCTCGGTCCGTGCCCTTGGCTGTGCTGGGCCGAGGGAATGGGCACGACTGACCCGTTTCGGCACGGCGGACGGCACGCTGTGGGCCGACCCATCCATAATAGTAGGCCCGCCAGGCATGACCTGTCTGGCCCGCTGGAACATCTATTTTCATGTATTTTTGTTCATTTTAAACCACCCCCCCCCCCCCCCCCAGCCATAAAACAGTCATAGAATGGGTATTTTGTGTCTCTTAGAATTTTACAAAGTCTATAAATAGTCTAACCCTCTCATTCTTATTTCTCACTAAAGCATTCAACTCTCTATACACTATATCTAGCTTTCTCTCAAAGCAGTCAACTCTTTCACTCTCCCCTGTTTGTTTATTTTAATAATTTTTTTTTCCATTCATTCATTATAAATTTAAAGAATCAATTATTGTATGTTGTCATGTTTTCTTTTTTTCTTTTCTTTTTATTTCTTTCTCTACAATGATGATATATATATATATATATATAAATGTTTGAAAGAAAAATTTCTAATGATTGGGGATTTTAATTTCTTGATTGTATTGAATGGCTGAGATTTGGAGCTTCCAAAGTTTTTTTTTTTTTAACTCCTGCAGCTCACTGCCATCAGTGCTTTTCCTCTCTCTTTGAATTTTTAGTGAATGTCTAAAACTAGAAACCATGATTTTGTGGGTTTAACCAATCAACCCAGGTCGTCTAAGTCATGGGCCATTTAGTTGATGGATCACTTCTATCTCATGGCTACAGTAAATGCAATACGTAGGCACTGGGGCCAAGCCATCAGTTCCTGAGATTTGGGAATTGAATGGCCACACCAAGACCTTATAAAAGGATTTGATCAGCTATATAACCATATATCAAATCCATCGGTTAGTACCAAGCTTTTCATATAGGACCCCGTTTGTTGCGTTGAATTGAAACCCTTTGGAATTTTGTGAAATGTATTATTCGAAGTTGCCAAGAACTACACTCATTTTACACTGACCCACGTGATGTATGCATGAGTCTGATCTAGTTTCTAGCCCCAGTCGGGCCATGAAAGGATATCCGTTTGCACAATTTTTAAAAAAAAGAACAAACCAGAAAAAACTGGGAATGAGCCTTTTTTTTTTTTTCTTGAAAATTGGATTATGATTTGGATCCATAGTTACGAATCAAATTAATCGAAATTTGAGCGAACCACTTAAATATCTTTGTCATTCTACGTACTTATTTCAATTTCAATTTTTAAAATAAAAGGGCAAAATTAATCGAGAAAAAAATTAAAAGAGGCACACCGAGCACGGAAGGCACGAAGGCATGGCACGGCCTGTCGCGTGCCGTGCACGATGGGGCGTGTCGTGCCAGAGATGTTTGACATCTCTAGAGGTTGATCAAATAATGCATCGAAATCAAGTATTTCTTCCTCTGCTATAGCAATTACTGCCAAAAATAGAAGGGATTCCAATTTCTGAAAGGAGGCACATAGCTCTACTCCATGGTATCTTTTTACCCGTCCAATCATGATTTTTCGTAGTTGAGTAAAGTTTCCAACTTTTTTAACTATCTCATCATCTGCTCCAATGAATTTTAAAGTTTGCAAGCACTCTAAGTTGCATATTCTGGTGGGAGCTGGTGGGGAATCATAAGGATTAAAAAACTGCTTCCAAATCATACTGATTCTCTACTCCTTTTTGATAGAGAATAGTCTAGGCCCACACTCATGTATTATATGTTGACTAGGTATTATTGGTTGTAACAAACTCATTCCTACTTCACCAAGTACATCGGACTGTTTCATTAGTTCTTATAGTCCAATATTTTCTCACTTGCTCTAACTGTATCCTAATATATATCTATGGGGCCAGCTCTCCTAAGCTGAAGCTTAAGATAAGGTAAGCTGAAGTAAGCTCAATTACGTAGTGGGGCCCACTTGGGGACCCACATGGGGATGGGGTGGGGGGGGATTTCAAGGACTCCCTGGGACCCTCCTTCCTACAAAAAATCAGCCCCAATCGTGGTTTCTATCATCTCCATCTGGGCACCAAAAGTTTAATGGTCAACGGTCTATTCGGATTGGTACATAGTCGATCCAACAGTCTAGTAAATTCGGATTTGACCAAAAGTTGGTGGGCTTGTGCAATTTAAGGGGGTCGTGTGCTTGGTCCATTTGGATGGATCAAGGATGGGCCTCAGAAGCGTTAGCTTACTGAATCATATCATAAGCTTAAGCTTATGAGAGCCTTATATATATATATATATATTCAAGGGATTTTTACCATATGCTTACCTTTAGAATTAGATATGCCTTCTAGGTTGTTAGGTTTTAAAAAATTTCCTAGAAGCGTGCTGTAATTGTTGTATTCAGAAACAATGACTGAAATGTCCCTCTTTGTGGGATATTGCAATATGGATCACCCTTTTTATCTTCCCCTTCTTTGTAGTGACTTTTCACATTTCTTTTTACCTCCTGGCACTCAACTTTATCACCACCGTTCCTGGCAAGTTTTTTTTTAGTTTTCCAACCCCATATTTGGTGATCTTGTAAGAAGATGGTGGATCTTCTAAGTTGGTTTGGGCTTGGGTGTGATTTGTGTGCTAGTTGAGAAGTTAGCAAACGGTGGAGAGAGATATTTGATGGGATGGCCAAGGAAGAGACGAGTTATGCTTCAGTGGGTAGTGCGAGCCGAGAGTTTCAAACGTGATGGTGGATGTGGGTTCGCATGGTGAGAGTAGTAATTGTAGGTTTGAAGATGTGTGATGGTGTAGTGGTCATGTGGGGCTGGTTGTTTTTTATGGAATAGGGATGAAGATGATGGTGGGCATATGAGCTCCTTTAATGCATTAGTGTAATAGGCTACCTGAGATTCTTGAATAAGCTGCTCTTCTACTACAATAAGTTTAAGGTGTAGATATGTTATGATGTGGGTTGAGTTTCTTAGATAAATGTCTGACGGTAAATCACTATGTTCTCAAGCTAGCTTAATGACTTTGCTTAACATATGCCCTGACTAAAACAAGGGAAAATAGTCAAGGATTCTATATTAAAGACCCATTTTAGCATCGCTAATTGCACGAGCAATCATCATGCATTTGCAATAGACCCCTCCTGTGGACGAATAATTCAGTCAATAGACATCACTAAAAAGATGGTTGTTGTCTACATATTATTAAGATATACTAAAAAATCTCTTACTCTGGTCACTAGCTGATTTACAATTTAAAACATATTTCATCTTATCATTCCATCATATTGCACCCTTACCATAACATGCTGTTGGAAATTAGGTGGGCCTCTAGGATAGGTTTCAAAAGCTTTTGATCCACTTGATGCAGGGATCAACTATCCAGAAGGCTACCAATGTGTCCAAGATGCAAACCCTCTATCTCATCTATCATGATCAGTAATTCAATCTATCTAGGAGATAGAAAATCAGTAACAAACATGCAACAAAGATCTATATCATACAAGGAAATAGATTATACCTTTGGAGCTTGGTTGTGCTCAAATGGAGAATTTGCTACTTTCTTTGATGACGAACTATTTCGCGAATCAAATAGGTTTCTCCAAAACCCAATGGCCTTCCACGCTATTATCCGAATCAGAATCTCTTTCTCAAGAAGATGGGTGGGATATTCAAGAGAAGACAACTAGGAACTTAAAGGAACTAGAAGAGGGAGAGAAGAGAAGTGCAACTCTTGCACAAAGGGGGCTGGGCGTGAATTCCAAGGGTGGACGTCCAAGCCCCCTTTGGTTCCCTATTTATAGCTTTTGCAAACTACTCTTTACTAATTTAATTAGAAGTCTCATTTTCAAATTAATTAGTAACCTTCTTCTCTTTCCTAATTACAATAGAAGTCTCACTTCCATTAATAATTAGAAACATACTATTACCACTATTAGAAGTCTCACTTCAAATAGAAATAGTAACTTTCCTTTTAGAGTTCAAGTAGAATTAGTATTCGTCTGATGATTGGGCTAGCGTGAGGACCACTAGGGATTCCTTAGAAAGCTGGCTCCAACTGGGACACGCGACCCCACATCTCATGTGCAATCCGGGCCCACAGTTAATTGCAAATAATTCCACTATATAAATGCAATTGAACTCCAGTCTTAGGAAATTACATAGAAGACCATAAACTTCCCTATTACCACAAGTAGGCCCCTCCATCAATATCCATGGATCAATTGGACCTGTCTTCCAAACTAGATCCATATCTTATTATCCTTGAGTCCGTATTAATTATAATGATCAATGGTACCTTTCCAATTAACTCTTAATCGGAATGGGTGTATATTTACCAATGATAAATCTATTAATTGGCACGAGGGGATATTAGAGATAGATTCTATCTTGACCATTGAATGTTCCCACAACTCTACTACCACGTACCCAAATCACCGAGGTGTTGACCTACAGTTGGCCTCACTCATTGGTGACTCAAAGCAAATGAATAAATAGAAACTTGAGTTCATTAATGTCTCAGGATTGAGAGCTTACTGCTAGGGAATTATGAGAGCAGACCTTAATATAAAGACAGTGTTTATAAGGTGCTTCTCATGGTCCTTCAATACATCCAATGTACCAGCACGATGATCAAGAATCTTTCATTCTGATGATCGAGACAAATCACACTATCTCATAGTGATCAAAATGCTGCAACCTTGTCAGTATGAGATGTCCAGTCTCATTACTGGTTGTGAAGATATTCAAGAATAAGATTTATTATACATGTCTCCCGTATGTGGAACTCATCCATACACATGTATTATATCTAGTATACTTATGGACCCCGGTTCATCTCATGAACCATTATGTCATTCGTATTGGTTATGTGCAAGTATATAATTAAACACCATTCATCTCATGAAATGGAAAGCATGAATATATTGATTAATAAAGAAATGAATCAATTTATTACATTATATGCTGGTATTGAGACCATAAAACTAACACATGCTATTTTAATTGGAGCCATTTAACGCCAAAATGACAATCGAGACCCCTTAGTCGTCACAATCACAATAATCCCCATCAAATGATGGAGATTATGTGGACCTAATGAAGGAAATTGCAGTAACACTCACATAAATTATGGAATTCATATTGGCGCCCGAACAATTGCTCAATCAAATAATAGGAATTCATAAGGGGCCCACCCAAATGACAGGTTCCAAGATGGGGCATGCTATTAGAAGGAAACCATAGTGGGGCCTACCCACTAACAAAATCCCACTGGGCCTACGAAGACAATATAAAATAGTTCATTGACCTGAAGCACCTCCTCGTTAAAACGAGGTAGCTCATGAGGCTCTCGTTTTTGTCCTGCTTTATGCTGAGCAAGTGTGTAGCAGGTTTCTGGTGGCGGCGCCCTCCAATAAAGTGTGACACGAAGGACTTGCTCAATTCCCCAAAGGTGGGGATAGAGGCTGGGGGGAGATTGGCAAACCACTGCCGGGCGGAACCCTTCAGTGTGGTTGGGAATGCCCTGTACATAATCTCGTCAGGGATATTATGCAACTGCATTATAGTTTTGTAAGTCTCCAGGTGGTCCAATGGATCCTTCGTTCCATCAAAGGTCTCCATGGATGGCATTTTGAATTTCCGAGGAAGTGGGTAGTTCACTACGTCGGGCTTGAACGGTGTGTCCGTTCGCCTGACTAGGTAATCCACTGTCTCTGGTGCTTGCTCATGGCGTTGAAGACATCACCCAGCTGATTTTGCATTTCCTTGATTTTCTCGTCCCAGCGATTGGGGGCTTCCCTAGACGGATCATGGAAATAACTCCCGTCCTCCATGCTTTGGTTATCACTCTCCTCTTTTTGGAAATGAGGATCCTCCCCATTAGAAGAAGAGGGAGGAGGTGGAAGTCCTCCATGATTCGCTCCCCCGGGAGGTAGGGGTCCTCCAAACTGGGGGGAACTCCATGAGGGGCGCCCGGGGAACTCCCTGGGCGCCTTGGGGAACTCTCTGTGCGCCGCCCTGGGGATGAGCGCCCAGATGGGGAGCTCCCCGACGTTGAGCTCTTGGAAGTCCCTGGCGCGGTGCTCCTTGCGGTACCTCTCCAAATTATGCTCCTCCTTGCCCTGCCAGCATGAGTTGTATGATTTGCTGGTTTTGGGTCATCAGCTGCTGCATGGTCTCCAGCGTTTGTTGAAGAGTAGGAGCAGGAGCATTTGGGGAAGGATTAGTCTGTGGAGGATCATCCTCGCCCTCTGCTCGTCTTGTCGATGTAGTGGTGATCACCATAATTTTGAAAGAAGGATGAGAACTTTTGTGTTTTCCCACAGACGGCGCCAAACTGATGATACCTAAATTAGTTTCGGACACCATCGGTCAAGTAATAAATGATGAATGGGTAATTAAAGAGGAGAGAGAGATTATAGTGGTTGGGTCAGTATGACCTACGTCCACTTCAGAACGGCAGAGGTCGCCGGATGTTTATATATCGAGTGTGCAGAGATAATTAGAAGGTAGGAGAATAAAAGAAAGTGTGTAGAAGGGAAAATATTTCTTATCCCATAAGTGCTGGTGGGGCCTTCTATTTATAGTCTTCCCCTAACAGATGGGGATGACTTTACAGCAACGTTCGCTCTACTTTGATGGAGTTTTCGAACTACCCTCGATGGACGAGGCAGGTGAGATATTCTCCGCAGGACTTGGTAAAAGCGGGTTAACGACTCTTTCCGAAGCGACGTGAGTTGCCTTGACGTGGCCAGACTTCCTAGAGTTGAGGTCCGGACCTCAACGGATTCGGATCTTCACAGATTTAGGCCCTGGCTCGTCATGGACTGAGTCACTTGGGCCTGACTCATCGTCAAAGACTGAGTCACTTGCACCTGACTCATCATTACAAACTGGGTCACTTGGACTTGACTCATCAATTTTGTCCGTGAGAAGGTGGCCCACAAACACCTTGAGGTCCATTTTATTTCTACATTGGATCAAGTCGCAGATACCTTTACCAAAGGTCTTCACTCATCTCATGTTCGTGATCTTCCGGCCAAGCTTTGCGTCCGGCCTCATCTGCATCAGCTTGAAAGGGGTGATAGAGAATAGTCTGGGCCTGGACCCATGTATTATATGTTGACTGGGTATTATATTGGTTGTAACAAACCCATACCTACTTCACCAAGTCCACCGGACTGTTTCATTAGTTCTTATTATCCAATATTTTCTCACTTGCTCTAATTGTATCCTAATATATATATATTCAAATATACTTATCCAAATCAATCAATCAAGCTTTTAAACGATAACTATATGTATACAAGTGCCTCAATTTCTTTAACGTCTCTACTCGTTTTGTAGAGTCCCGAATTCCTAATGTCCAACGTTTGCAAGTTCCAAAGCCTATCTATAGATTTTGGAAGCTCCTCAACATTTGTGCATCTCAAATTCAAGTAGCATAAATTGAATAATTCAACTAATTCATCTGGCACACTTGGAAGAAGCTTGTAGATCTAATACTCAATAATTTAATGCTTGATGCAATGCTATTCAAAGAAAGTGAATGAACTTCTATTGAGAACAACATCAAGGAGCGAAGATGACAAGTACTTGACCAATTGTTTACAAAGTTATTGTACAATGACAAGTGACGGGTTTTGTTCTTCTGAGTCCTTTCTTTACCAATCATGCACATTGCAAAAACTCTCTTCACGGCTGATTGATAGAACCAACTCTAGCAACACATCATGCATTCGGACCAATTTTCTTTTTTTTTTCTATCATCCTCCAGCGATTGAAGCACGCTTCTACATATGAGGTCTTGGACATATTCTGCAGCCACATCTTCGAGTGTGTCCTTTACGCTCTTTTATGAACCCTTCTGCAACCCATAACCATAACAATATGTTTTGCGGAATCGACTATAGATAAGCAAAAGTATGTTCTTCATCTTTTCCAATTCTTCTTTATTGCTTAGCTGCCAACTAAGATTATCTACTACTTTCTTCCACTCCAAACTCGACTTTCTTATAGTATATCACTACAGAGGAGATACAACAAGAGGAGGTATACTACATATGAGATTTCTCTCATAGTCACTCCTGATATGGGTGGGGCAAGTCACCTACAAGGTCGAGGATATCATCGACAAGTACATGTATTATATTGCCAAGCAATACAGAGATGAAGGATTCATAAGAATAGCTCTCCGTAAAATTAATCTCCCCCCAAAATGTTACTGGTACAAGCATGAGATTGCCTCTGAGCTACTAGCAATCAAATCTGAGATTCAACTAAGATTATCTTCTATTCTTCTACCTTCTTCCACTCCAAACTCGACTTTCCTTTCATTGACATCTGCATATGGCTTGAGACATTCTCTTTCCGTGTTGTGATTATAACTCTGTCTCCACATTTTAATCTCCAAAAAAGATGAGGAGACATTCTCTTTCCGTGTTGTGATTATAACTTTGCCTCCATGCCCATTATTTGGGAATGCAACTTATATGTCTTTCTAAAGAATGAGCGTGGAAGCAGAGTCATAATCACAAATCACAACACCAAAGAGTGTCTCATCATCTGGAATGTCTCATCATCTGGAGATAAAAATGTTCTCATATAATACATTGAGATATTCTTCTTTCCGTGTAAGATATAATACATGTACTTATCGCTGATATCCTCGACTTTGTAGGTGACGTGCCCCACCCATATCCGAAGTGACTATCAGAAAATACATATGTAGTATACCTCCTCTCCTCTCTAGTAATATACTTGCCATCTTCCCGTGGTTAGATGGCTAACCACGCAAATCCTCTGTGTGTTGGTTGATTCCATGTTCTTGATCAAGGATCAGGTGTTGCCGTGCGATGCAGAGATCGCTCAGTTTGTGTGATCGATGGTTCCAGAAATCGGATCTAGTTGAAGAAGAGATCAATCGCAGTTGATCTCGGTGGGCCTCGGTGGGCCATACAGACCCTTTGTTGCAGAGATGTTCCCGGAAGGACTGTGTGATTTTGTTGAAGGTCGGAGTCGATCTGGACGTTGGAAGAAGAAGCAGGGGCTCTGCGTTGAAATCGCAGAGGATCCGGAATCTCTCTGGCCGAAGAAGAGATCCGGACCTTCAAATTGTTGCAGTCGATGGAGGAGGAGCAGAGGATCTGGTCACAGTCGCAGATTTCAGGCTGTGCTTGCAAAGGGTCTGCACCTTGCAGAAATTGGATCCGGAGGAGACAGAGGACCTCATCTTATGGTGGACTATAACCTTGGAGAAGTGGACACCTGTTGCAGAACAGAGGATCCGGATTTATAGTCAAGGTGGGCCATCACGCGCAGATCCGGGCGAAGTGGAGAAGTCGAAAACGAAGAGACCATAGTTGCAGAAACGAGAAGCGAAGAAGAAGAGCAGCACTGCTAAAGCTAGCTAGAGTTGAGGAAGAATCAGATGATCGCTGCCCAGTAGCTGTAGCCGGAGAAGCAGACCAGCGCCGCCGCCGCCGCCGCCGCCGCCGTCGGCCTAACCGAAAAAGAAGAAGAAAGGCAGCCTGCAAAATCTGTTGCAGAACCCAGGCAAACCGAAGAAGGAGGTTCTCGACGCAGGAGACTGAGAAGAGGACTCCAAATCCAGGTTTGGCTACCGGAATCGACGCCAGAGAAGTGAAAGAGGGGGGACCATCAGATCCCTATTTGGTTTGGATAGAAGATCTGTTGCAGATACGTGTCGGTTCGGTGTTGCAAAAAGCAGAGAAAGGAATCCATCAGGTTTCTGCCTGTGCAGAAAACGGAGGGTTGCTCTGTTGAGTGAGAAGTAGCAGCAGAGTCTCCGTTCAGTCTTTAAAACACAGAGGTACTCGCCGGACTCTTTGAATTGGTGCAGAGCTAAGGATAGAAACAAAATAAAGCCATTTTCCTCTTGTGGTTACGTGGCAACTGGTAAGAAAGAAAAGAAATGGATAATCACATGGGAGAGAGACTTTTTACAAGTGTGGGGAGAAAAAGATAAAAAAAAAAGGAGTGGGCCTTCCAGGGCCGGCTCAATATTTTTGGGGGCCTTAGGCAAATGATAAAAATGAGGCCTTTTAGTTTAAAAAAATTAAAAATAAAAATTAAATCATAAATTTGCTTCTTGCCTTTCTAGATGCAAAATTACTAATTAAACTTTTGTATTCAAGTTTAGACAATAAATCATTTTCGATAGATAAAATTGCTAAACCGTTTAATCTATCTTGAGACATAGTTGTTCTTAAATAATTTTTTATAATCTTCAGTTTTGAAAAACTTCTTTCTGCAGATGCAACTGTAACAGGTATGGTGAGTAATATTCTATATGTAATAAAACAATTTGGAAAACAATTTAGTTCTTTTATTAGATTAAGTATTTCAATTGGAGTATTAATTTCTGTTTTTGTAATTTCCTTTAAAATTTTTAATTCTGAATATAAATCCAAGCCATCAATATCAGAATGCATGTCATGCTTAAGAAAATTTTCAAGATCTAAAAATTTTTTTTCTAAAGAAAAATTATCAAAGGACCTTAATCTTACAAGACTAAACAAAAAACCAAAAATGTCATCATATTTCGAAAACAATTCAAATCTATCTTGCAGTGAAGATATTGCTTGATCTACAATATAATAAAAATAATCAATTTTGAAAGATTCCTCTGCAGATTTCACCTCTTCAGCGTTTTCATCAATTTCATCAAATTGTTTTTTCCGATGAATGACACGTTTTTTACGGAATGTTGGCTCTATTTCCATTTCAACTGCAACTTGTTTAGATGAATCCAGTGCAGAGTTAAAACCATTTTCTCTATAGTTTTTAAAATAAGAAATAAGTCCCTTTAATTTATCCATAGCAAGATCTATATGCATGTTTTGAAGTTGTAAGCTCTTACTAACTGAATTTACAGCAAACAATATCTCATACCAGATATTCATTCCCAATATAAATTCAAAGCTTTCAATCTCATAGGTTGCTAAGCATTTGGCTTCACTCCTTGTCTTAGGATCTTCACTAACTTCTGCTAATCTCAATAAAGCATCCCTAATTTTTGGGGCTTGAAATTTTAGAGCTTTAACACTTTCAATGCGACTTTCCCAACGTGTTTGGGACAAAGGTTTAGGAGTCAAAGTAACATAGTCTAACAAAACTTTCCATCTTTTTGTTGAAGAAGCAAATAAAGAGTATATACGTTGTACTACTCCAAAAAATGATATTGCTTTAGAGCATGAATTAGCCATATCACAAAGAACCAAATTAAGACTATGGCAGCCACAAGGAGTATAGAATGCTCTAGGATTTAAATCTAAAAGCCTTTTTTGCACACCTTGTTTGTTACCTTTCATGTTAGATCCATTATCATACCCTTGTCCTCTAACATCATCTACTTCAATATCATATTTCCTTAGTATACTTAAAAGTTCATCAAAAAGTCCTTTCCCCGATGTGTTATCTGCCGTCAAAAATTCTAAAAAGTGCTCATCAATCTTTATTGAACTTACTGAAGTATCAACACATCGTAGTATAACAGTCATTTGTTCTTGATGGCTTGCATCAGGAGTACAATCAAGAATAACTGAGTAGTACTTTGCTCTTTTGATTTTCTTAACGATCATACTTTTGACTTCATCGGCTAACATTAAGATTAACTCATTTTGTATATTATGTCCCAAGTAATGATTATGAATCTCATGCACTTGAATACGTCTAATATGTTCTTGCATTATAGGGTCAAACTCTGCTATCATCTCTATTAAACCTAAAAAGTTTCCATTATTATCTTCATATAATTTTTCCTTCTTTCCCCGAAATGCAAGATTGTTTCTAGCTAATGTCTTCACCACAGCAATGATTCTAACAAGAACTTTTTCCCAATGTTCTTTTTCTTTGTTAATTCGATCTTGGACGCTTTTATCAATTGTCTCATTTTTTAACAATCTCTTTTCCAAGTCAATCCACCTAGTCATATTTAAAATATGCTCATTAGTTATTTCGTGAGACTTGAGCTGTTTGCCAAGATTTTTCCAATCTCTACTTCCTTCATTAACTAACTGACTTGTACTATATTTTGAACCAAACAATTTACAACAAAAACAAAATACTCTATCCATATTGGTTGAATACACTAACCATCTCCTATCTTGCTTTTCCTCATTCGGTAGTCTACGAATATAATATTCCCTAGAAAAATGTCTATTATTTTCATCTTTTGGGAACTCAATATCATCAATTTTAATTGGACCTTTCTCTACTAAGATATCTCTTAAATTTGTATCAATTTCCTTCCACTGTCCAGGATCATAACAATTGAGAGTCTCATCCTTACCTAGCTCCGTTGATGCATTATCAACATGAACATGTTCATCATTTGGATTTCCTATGATCGGTGTCTCGTTAACTTCCAAAATTTCAGTTTCTTGTGTCACATCAATATTATCTTCTAAGTTTTCTTCTTGAGTTTCATCAACATTATTTTCTAAGTCACTCCTAATACTTGGTTCTTCGGCTATTACCTCTTGATTTGAATTTGATTCCCTTTTGTCAACAAGGTATTTGTTAAGAGCCCCCTTTTGAGATTGCACTAAACTTTCTCTTCTTCTTTTTTTTCTTGAGTTTTTCATATCCAGATGCATATTTTCTACCAGTCATTTCAAAGATTAACAAATTGACACAAATAAGAAATAATAACTAAACAAAATCCAATTGATACAATCATACAAATCAGAAATATTAGAAATTAGAACAATAGAACCTGGTGGCTGAGTAGATTAATTGTCTATGTAGTAACTAGAGAAAGTTGGCCGGTTTCTTTCCTTGAAGACAGAAGGCTAAAGCCAGATTGTGTAACTCCTTTTCTTTAGCCAGTAGAAAATTACCATAAAAGAGTTTTGTCTAGAGAAGATAATAAAAATTGTTTAGAGAAGGTTGAAGAGATAAGAGAATGTGTTTGTAACTAAGTAATAAAAATCACCTTGTACGGTTAAATAAAGTCATCTGCGTCTCAACGGTCTGCAAAATCCCCTGATGTCTCAACGGTCGGCAAATCTCTTTGGGTAAACTGCTACAGTACTAGCTATGTAAAAGAACTTCACCAGAATCACCATGTACTAATATATTGATGCTGCTACAGTACTGTAGATGGTCCACCGTCCACAATGTTTACCATGACACAACTGTCCCACTTTAAATTGCTTTACAGCACATGCCTACCCAGCTAACCTACACACCTACCTGATGTGATGGTGAAAAGTAATATGCATAATAGTAAAACATGGCTTATCTAGTCCCCATGATGAGAGTTCCTACTTCCTAGAGCCCACAAAATCCCTTGCAATTACTAAGAAAGTGGGGTTGTGTGTCTGGAAGTTAATAACCAACAGCCATCGCCTCCATTTCTCTCTTGATTCACACGTTTTCCTAGGGAGTATGGTGTATGCAACAGATTACCACATTTGGTCTTGGAATCCACATCGACCCTACTGTCCCAAAAATTGGGCCTTCCTAATTGGGGGCCTTAGGCAACTGCCTAAGTAGCCTACCCCTTTGAGCCGCCCCTGGCCTTCGTGTTTCTGGTGGAGTGAAACAAGGACGCGGACCCACGTTGAAAGTACCGAACTGCATCATCCCTTAATTTTAATGGATATCTTCAATATTTGATGAGGCAGATTAGAAGACGCCTGGGGTGCTTTGTTGAAAATATCTCCCTCTTTCTAATTTGCTAATTTGCTAATGCACATTCTACAATATCTAATTCAATCTTCTCAATTCTCTCTCATCTTACTAATTTAATCTTCTCCTAGAACCTCTCTCATTTTACCTCTTCCTACAATTTCTCTATAAATTTTTATCACATTCCATTCTACAATCCCAATAAATAGAAAATACCTATTAAGGTCAGAATGAGACTAATGCACGTGCAACCATCACTACTTTTGAGGGACTGTTTATATTTGAGGGACCCTTTATATAAAGGGGCATTCGGCGATAGGTCCCTAAACATTTCACTTTATGAGCTTAGATAAAAAAAAAGAAGTGATAGAGCCAAAAGGTCCCTCCCACACTTTCTCATTACTAAAATGTCTAGTTTACCCTTTCTTTAAATCATAACCCATGATTGGTGGATATCTCATTAATATTGCCCAATTAACATTTAATTGCTCACGATTAATGGAATCTCATTAATGAGATTTTCAAATAAATTCTAAAAACATACAAATAAATTTCAAAATAACGTAAATAAATTAAAAAATGCAATAATTTAAAAAAAATGCAATACATCTAAAAAAAACGCATAGAAATTTAAAACGACACAAATAAATTTCAAAAGGTCCAAATCAATTTAAAAAATGTAAATAAATTTAAAAAAACTCAAATAAATCTCAAAAGATCCAAATAAAATTAAAAAAATGCAAATAAATTTCAAAACACACGAATAAATTTCAAAAGACGTAAATAAAAATGCAAATAAATTTTAAAAAATGTAAATACATTTGCCAAAACTAAGATAAACCAAATTTCCAAATTTCAGAAAAATTTGCCAAAAACTTAAGTATTTTTTTCAAAACTCAGTTAAATTTATTCAAAAAATACAAATAAATTTCAAAGGACACAATAAAATTAAAAAACACAAATAGATCTAAGAACATACAATAAATTTGCCAAAATTACAGAAATATTCGTTCAAAAACTCAAATAAGATTTTCAAAATGAGATAAATTTGTTAGAAACTCGGCTATATTTTTCAAAAATTCAAATAAATTTGCCAAAAACTAAGATACATTTGTTCAGAACTAAGATAATTTTATTTAGAACTCAGATAAATTTGATGACAATTCAGATATATTTGGCAAAAACTCAGATAAACTTTACGAAAAATCAGATATATTCCCTTCTTAGTAAAACTTGCAACTAAATTTTCCAAAATTACAGAAATATTCGTTTAAAAAGTCAATTAAGATTTTCAAAATGGAGATAAATTTGTTAGAAACTAGGCTAAATTTTTAAAAAATTCAAAACAACTTGCCAAAAAACTCAGATAGATTTATTCAGAACTCAGATAATTTTATTCCAGAATTCAGATAAATTTGACAAAAATTTAGATAAATTTTGTAAAAATTCAGATAAATTTGTCAAAAACTCAGATAAACTTTACAAAAGCTCCGATAGATTTATCCAGAATTCAGATAAATTTGACAGAAACTCGTACAAATTTGTTAAAACTCAGATAAACTTGACAAAAATGTAAATAAATTTCACAAAAACTCAGATAATTTTGAAAACAACTCAAATAAATTTGACAAAAACTGAGATAAATCTGACAAAAAAGTTAAATAATGCCAAAGAACGATCACCAGGGAGACGTCAGTCCTCCATGGAATTCCCCTTTCATCCATTTATCCATCTCAATCCCTCTGTTCACCACCTTTGTCGACAGCACCCCATTCCCATCTTCCATCTCCACTATAGAACATATAAAAAAAAAGAAACCATCATCACTACCCGCCCACCTCTTCCCACTCCGAAAAACCCAAAACCCATCTCCTCGACCTCTGCTTACAAGACCATCTCCCCCAAAATATCTTCGCCCAAGATGCCCACCAGGAGCGAGTTTCAGGAGGTTGATGCGCTCCACGGAGGCCACATTTCCCTCTGTCAAAAAGGACAGACCACACGACCATTCGTTTTCCTTCCATTTCTCACATTTCCCTCTGTCAAAAAGGACAGACAACACAACCATTCTCCATTCCATTTCAAATAAAAAACTCCTCGTCCTCCTCCGCAAAGAACCTTAAACATCTCCTCCACCACCTCGTCCCTGATTCCACATACACCGCAATGGCGACGACGATACCATCGATCGTCGCCGTTGCCATCGTGGTAAAAGTACCTTCTCCTCACCCGAACCGTACGAAAAGACGCCGGAGATGAGCTCCTCTTCCAGCCGCACCTCGTTGGAATCTGCTTCGATTTCGACCATTATTTGTCACTCCGCGGAAGAGGACCCATTCTGTTTTTCTTCACACAGAAGCCAGAAGAAGTAAAAATGAAGTGACAGTTATTATCCTTAGTAAATCAAGAGACGAACAATAAATTATGAGAGAAGTGGAGCACATGAAAAATATTATGCAATGAGTGCACAGATGTTCAAGCTTAGGCTTTCCATGAATAAAGAGAGACGATACTAGTTGATGAAGAACTTGATTTGATGGGTGACCCAATCTATGATGCCAAAGATTGCTAAAGACACGAGTACTACTGAATGTAGAAGGAGAAGCTAACTTGTTATTCTGAGTGATTACGGTCAAATGTCCGCCGCGGCCTCTCCTCCAGCATCGAGCACGAGATCGCCATCACTACACCAAAATAGGATATTAGTAACGCTCAAAGCTTTTGGTAAGTAACAGTTTTTAAGTGTAACTAATTTCCTAACGTTTTATGTGAGTTAACTTTGATTTTAAAGTGTTACGTTAATTTTCCTAACGTTTCAGCGGTCGCTGACCCAAAACGCACTTTTCTTCCTCTTCATTCCCACTTTTTTTTTCCGCTCCCGCGCTTTGCCCTCCCTCTTATCCCTCGTCTCCTCTCATTTCTTTTGTCCCCCCCCTCCTCTCTCTCTCACAGAAGAATCGGCCTCCATCCGCCGGAACACGATCACCAGCATCTGGATCAGCGACGCCTTGGTCATGGTCTGATTGACGACGTTATTGCTATCGAGATACACGTCATAGCAGGTCCTCACATCTGGAGAAGGCAGTCGCCGTGGATCCGAAGTGAGGTGGAGGTGAAGGCGGAGAGGAGCGTCCGTAGGACCATGAGCTCAAGCGCATCATCGCCGAGGTCGTGGAACTTGCAGACAGACTCCATGAGGCGAAAGAGGAGCTTGGCATCGAGGCCGTTGGAAGGATCTGCCTCGCCACGGATCAGGCCGTAGGCGATGAGCTTCTGGATACAATCGACAGCGGGATCGGCGATATTGAGGAAGCCGGAGGAGGCGGCGGAGATGAGAGGGGAGAGGACGGAATCAGAGTCAGTGAGGGAGAGCTGGGAGCGCCTTTGTGGAGGGGCCAGGGATTAGGGTTTCATCGCTTGAGTCGCGAGGGGTGGTCGGAGAGGATGGAGGTGGGGCAGAGAAGGGAGGAGAAGAGGAGGAGATTTCGACGCCTCCCCTGCACCAGGTACACCCCTTCCTCTTAAATCTCTCGTTCTATCCCTACCAGGTGATGATTAATCCCTTTCTCACATTTTTCCCATCTCATTTGACATCTCAGCTTCAGTTTAATTTGTCATTGAAACTGTTACTGTTTCATTTATGGGTTTTTGTCTGTTTAATGATATTGGGTATCTGTTTCTTCAATGATTCGCTCTAATTCGATCTACCCCATCTTGGTTCATGGATACCCAAATCCCAAATTGACTTCAATCTCGCTTGGGGCTTATAGAGGGATTCTTTCTATGGCTTGCATCTCCATTTCACTGGCTGTGGATTATTTATTTGTTTTCCAATTCACTTGAAAGGTATGTTTGGGTGTACCCCAATGCTTGGAATGGTCGGTTTTGTTTTGAAAATTTGGAAATTGTGGGAGAACAAACTGTAATTTGTGAATTATGATCAGTCTAGTAGTGGTAGTGAGAATTGGGGAAAGTCTGGGGTGGGTTTTGTTGGGTTGGAGGTGGTTTACTGTATTTTATTAGCTAGTTTGGTTTGGGTTTTCTTTCTTCTTATTAGGACAGTTATCCTAAGTTTTGATTAACAGTTGTTTCATTTAAATGCTGCATTATCATAATTGTGTGGTAGCTTGATTTTGAGGGTGTGCAGGTGTTTTCCATGGCATTTTATTTTTACAGTGATTTCATTCTCTATGAAAAATGGAAACTGAAGACTTCATTTCTTGTGGTTTGAGTTTGTATTGTTTGGTGTGAAAAAAACATTTGTACGGTGAAATATGATTCCACTACTCGTATGAGCGTATAGAAAATGTTTCTTTACCTCTTGGGGTCCAAATCTGCTTGTTGTAAAAATTGTAGAGCGATGAGTCTACCTCAGAGAATGTGAACATGGAGCAATGGAAAATCACACTTGGGAAACCAGTTCCATTTTCCCTGGAAATTGATATGTGCAAAGATATGAACACACCTACCTTGATTGTATTTCAAGGCTCGAGGATTAACCTCCAAGTGAGTTTTGGAGCCATAGGTGTCTTTTGGCTTTCAATCTATCATGAGCCTGAGCAGACAGTTATGCCAATCATTGTAAAACACTTCTTTAGGGAACAGTAAAATGTAGTTTGTAAGGACATGAGAACCTAAAAGAAGTAAAGAACCTTCGTAAATTGTGTTTGGATACATTCTCTGAGACAATTACCATTTATTTTCATAGATCTTTTTTGCTACAATTATTTATGGGACAGAAAAATGAAGTTGGAGGACAAGTTTCTAGCTGAACCTTTTCAGTTGTATTCAAATACTTTCTCCGAATACATTAAAATTAATTTTCATAGATCTTTTTTCATGTGGTTGTTTTTAATAATTAATTTGGTGGATCCTTGTACTGTAGGCACACTCCCTTGCAGATATTCATGTTATTGGAAATTTTATGCGAGTATGGTCAATTTACTCCATGTATCAGTACTTATCTCAGCAAGGGGCTTCAATTGCATTGTTTATCTTTGCTTGTTTGGTTCCATCATCTATAATCTTTCTAGCCTTGCAAAAGCCTTGGAAAGGAAGGGCTCTCTCCAATTCCCAGGTTTATAAAAACTCTATTTTGATGCTTACTGTGCATTCCCCATTGGATTTTGTAGACTTTCTTCAGGGTGACTATAATTTGCAATTGCATTTTCTTTTTGAAAGGGCGCTAGTGTTTCAGGTGATACCTTCTATAATAAATGGAGGTATAACGACATTATACTTTATATTATGGGGAAAGGGCATTATGTCTTGTGGTCCTCTTAGGTAAGCTTCATTCTGCCTTTTTGAGATAAAACACAGTTATCTTGATGCACTGTAAATGCGTATCAAATAATTTAATTATTTTTAATTTCTTTTGTATTAGAAGGAAGACATACTCCATGGTCAATGTAATCTATCTCTCTCTCACATCCATTGGGTATATTGATATATTCGATGCTATTTTTTATTTTTTTTTGAAAGATATATATATATATATATATGCTTGATGCTACTTATAGATGGAGTTTTTTTTTTTTTTTTGAACGATGACAAGATTTTAAGTACATGAGAGATATACTAATTACTAAGCCTACAAGGGAACCACCCAAACCAACAAGGAAAGCAATATAAAGAAGAGGGGATCAGAAATGTCAACCCATAAGCTTTGACGATGAACTCCCTCCTTAGCAAGAAATATACTAAGGCTAAAAGGGAACCACCCAAACCAATGGAAAGCAAGTTAAAGAAGAGAGGGATCAGAAATGTCAGTCCATAAGCTCTGATGATGAACTCCCTCCTTAGCAAGAAATAAACTAAGGCTACAAGGGAACCACCCAAACCAACAACAAGGAAAGCAAGTTAAAGAAGAGAGGGATCAGAAATGTCAATCCATAAGCTCTGATGATGAACTCTCTCCTTAGCAAGAAAATATGCCGCAGAGGTAGCGCTTCGTTTGACATGAACTAAGGAGATTTTAATGTCCTTGGAGAGGTCCTTCACTTCGTCCACCGCATCTTCCAAGTTCCAACTACCGGGGGGCTGAGCACCCACCTGTTGCCCATCTAATAGCACAAACCGAGTCTCCTTCCAAATTGTTAATAGCTTTATTTTCTTAAATCGATGTGGTTAACAGTTGGATCAGCTCTATTTCAAACATTTTTATCGTTTCAATCGTGCGCTTTACTTTGTGTCTTTGTTTTTCTTGATAAGTTGTTACATTGCATATGGAGGTACCCATCTCTGGAAAATCTGTCAGGTCTGGGTGAGTGAACAAGATATCAAGTTATCTCCTTACATTCAGTCTGTGCTATATCCAGATACTAGGATTCCTCCGTCACATTCCATCCCAAGATTATCACCAAATGAATGCATAAATATCTTCTATTATAAAAAAATCTAACCTTAATCCCAATATTTCACATTTTGAAACAATCTACATGCCTGAGAATCATCGATTTAAGTGCTGAAAACTTAAAAAAATTCTAGTTCCCAATCAACACATGACACTCTTCACACAGAAGAAATCTCTCATTAGTCATTCCAGACTAATAATAATAAATCTTTGGTGGGCCACATTAAAATCACCTTATCATATATTTTGTTTGAGAGTCTGATTGGTTGAGTGAAACATTTAAAAAAAAATTCAAATCCAATGTCCCGAACAGTAGGAATTTCAAATGAGGCCCATATACTTTACTTTTTATACAATTGTAGGTGGAAGATTTGGGTCTTTTATACAAGACTCATGGCCCGAATTCATGTTGGAGTTCAAATTGGGTTATTGGATCCAAATCACACTCTGACAATTCTGTCATTCGAGTATAAGGCATTTAATTTTAAATACTGGTTTCATCTCTCTTGTTATCCAAATGCATGAACCAGAATTACCAATAAAACGGGCCAGTGCACTTGACTTTCCATATGCTTAGAAACCAATTAAACATGTTTCCACTGTAATGTAAGTAGGTTGTGGCCCCCACATGTGGCATTCTGCAACATGCTAAGTTTACTGTTCTTAGTACAGCAGATTGTTGTTCGTTTTACATGGTTGAGTTCCAAGGTAGAAAAGTGATTCCAATGCATTGTTGGTAAAGAAGAGAATGGGAACAGTTGGAATAACTGATAAGTAGAAAGGCTGTGAGCTCAAGCTTGAACCATTCCTGTCTGCCTCTGATGCATTACAGTAGAGACCATTCTAATACCCTCACTGCCCTGCTTGTTCTGCCTCTCTCATAAATTATTTTTATCAGACCCTGATGTATTATAAATATCTTATTGTTTAATCGTTTGGATTGCGTAATTGATTTGGACCATCCAGTCAAAGGGCCATGTCCCTAAAACCGCACTTGTCAACTTCTAATGATGAACAGACCTCTCTTGAAAACTGTTGTCACATTTTTTTTCCTATTGAAATATGGGCTTAATCTAGAGAATAGTTCAGCTGGTGCGGTCTTTAAGACTTAGAAGGGAAGTTTTATGACTTAGAAGGGAAGTTTTACAGGTTGTGGTTTATAGAACATTGAAACCCTCATTTATGAAACTTCTTGTTTTCTCGTTGCCGTCTACTTTTCTCAAAATTAGATATTTAATGTACAATGCAAAGCTAAAGTATTGGTGTTTTTCTCCTTGACTGCAATATACATATGCTTTAACAATCACTCCTATGGCATTGAGTTTGGAGGAGTTGATACCATCCAACCATCTCAAGTTCCACTGAGAGAGAGAAGGCTGGAATCAAAACTCTTATTACCAGTTTGACCACTGTTAGTGCAGTAGTACCATTGTGGAAGCTATCCCGCCTGCAATTTTTCTCTAGTTCCTTGTCTATAACAGCACAAGTTTTTATATATGACTGCCTCTAGGAATCACATTGATGAACCTTTTTATCTTGTTCCAGATTAAAATCTGAATCAAGGGAAGTCAGGGTGAGAGTTTCCTAGAGTCAACATTCTTAGTTCTGTAACTAAGAACCAGGTGCCATGGTGTGCATGTGAATATTAGAGGTGGCAATGATGGCAAACCTACAAAATTGGCAGTCTGTTAAATTCTGTATTTGCCAAAAGATACAGTAATGTATTTGAAAGTCTTGTGTTAGGTTTAGCTGATATATTTTGAAGTAATTCATGTCTGTACTTGAGCCTTGAGGCAGCCAGGCCACATCCCATGTGGCCTGTGTGATCTGATCAGGACCCTGCCTGTGCCCCTTATCTGCTCCTCTTGCTGCTGCATCTGAGCGAGCCAGATCAACTGCCTTCTGACCTGTGGCCTGTGTGCTACTGCATCTCAGCCAACCAGGCCAACTGCCTGTTGGTCCTGCTGCCAGTCATCGCAAGTATTTCTAAGAATCTGTTGGCAACTTCCAACTAAAAATACTCCAATCGGATGAGCTTAGCAGAGGGTTGGGGAACCTTTGATGCTTACAAATGAGCTGTGAGAGTCAGAACAACAGTTTACTTTTACTTTATATAGAATGGGGAAGAGTCCTTCAATTGTTGGCTAGATCCATCTGAACAATGCGATTGCACACACTAGTTCACACTTCACATTCACAGATGATTGGAGCACATCTAACCTATTTGCCATCATGATGATAACGATTGGAGTCTTATTTCATTCTATTCATCATCTGTGCCACATTTATTGATATAGGATGCTTCATAACTTTATACAATTGATGACACCCGTACTTTTCATTATTTATGTGTAATTGTTATTGAATTGATAAACTTTTCATCGTATACTTTATTTAGTTTTCATTCTGTCTGTTAGGGTACCCACTCCATTAATTATTCTTGTACAGTACGCAGCAACATTTTTAAGTAAAACTTTCATATCCTATGATTGGTATGGAAAGATTCTTTTAGTTACAGGGATTTTTTTTTAATCATTGGAAACTTCTGAGAACTTCAGTGTCCTCCGAGCTTGGAAAAACCAATGGATAGAGAGGGACAAGATGCAAAGGGAGAGGGTACTAAAGAAACTTCTGAGAAATCAATATTCGTGAACTCTGAACCAATGAGGGAGGAGCAAGTACAAAATGCTGTTAAGTTCTTATCACATCCAAAAGTTAGAGGATCGCCGGTAATCTACAGGCGTTCTTGAAAAGAAAGGACTAACAAAGGAGGAGATAGATGAAGCCTTCCGTCATGTACCTGTAAGAAAAGCTTTCTCTTTATTATGCCAGCATTCTATGCATGGGCCCTAGCAGGTGTAGGACCAGCTGGTGTCCCTTCATGGATTTTCATATGGGATGCCAAAAATGTGCCGGATTGGAATAACCTAACCCTACATCAGGGGCTAACTTATGAACCTAGAGGAGATAAACTGATGGTCAAGAAAAAAAATGCTGTGAATTTTTATTATTCTTGTTTTTAGTAAAATAATAGTGTTACCATTCAAAAAAAAAGAAAAGAAGAGGATAAAAAGATGCTCTTGCTGGGTTATAGCCTAATTTGAGAGATTTTGTGTCTTCCCATCCAGACAGAGGTCAATGGTTTGGATCAGCAAACCTATGAGATGCCAAAAACCTGGGACTGTGGAATATTATAGCCCTACAGTCAGCGCGAACTTGCAAAACTGGGTGCTTCAGCTAACTATACTCTTGCTGAGCCTGAAGAGTCTATAATTCTATCTTTGCATTCCACATTCCAAGTTTCCTCATGTTTATTGCTATTTATTTCTTTTAGTGATTGCATTAATAATGCATATTGTCTTCTCTTATATCAGCTCATATGCATTTGTTTGATATTTTGCATAAATGACAGGATCCTCCTCCAAACATTACAGGTGCCCCAACAGCAAGCCCGAATTCAGGTAACAACCCTAGCCCATCTATTGAGTTTTTGGGAATCATTTGCATGGAAACTCCTGATGATGGCATTATCTAGGGCTACTTTTATTTAAACTCTATCTGCAACTTACACCAAAGCTCTTTTTATATCTCATTGGCATTGTCATCATCTTACATATCATAGTGATGAACTAGCCATCATTTTAAGTAATATGATTTATCTTTCCTTGCTCTTTTATATTAGATTAGTTTTTGCAAATGAAATGGGTACTTACTACTTATCATTCAAAAGAAAAGATGAAATGGGTACTTTGGCTCTTATATCATTTATGAGAGTTAGTGTAGCTTTACTACTTAAATTGACTACGAGTAAGAAAGGAAGATGTTTTGTTTTTTCACTGTTGTTATTTACTTAATCTAATTACTTGAGTTTGTTGGTTTTGGTTCACCTTGAGTTATGGTAGCTTTGACTGGAGAGCATTGAAATAGATATTTGGGTTTGCTCTAGTGAATTCTGCACTCTAGTGAGCTGTCCTACAATGACAGCCGGACCAAGGTATATTTTCTCTCTCCCCTGGCTGAGTTTTTCTTTTTTTAATTATTATAATATGGAAGCAAATTTAGGTTGAGTTTTCTAAGTAAAGATTGATTTTCTATGAAAACTCTTCTTGTAAATCTTGGTTCATTTGGCATACCTTCAATCCCACTCTTCATTTTTAAAGTCCCAACCTGCCCATCTATTGAGTTTTTTGGGAATCAAGGCAGGTATGGGTTTTAAGACACAGGTTAAAAAGGTGATACATTCAACCTGCCCATATAAGGGGTGAGTTGGTAGTGAGTTTGTCAGAATGGGGGTAAGTATGGGTTTCTAGATTTTGGCCCGATTGGTGTTCTGACCAGATTCAGATTTCCTTTGCTTAAACTCTCCCCACCCTGTTTCGCTGCTGATGTTGGTCAGGCTATCTAGTTAACTATTGATCTTGGCAGTGCGTTAGGCTTCAAAACATTGCTTTGGGGTTGACTCTCTTGTGTTGTAGGAGTTGCTTACTTCTGTGGGATCCTTGGGATTTTCTAACGGTAAAGCAGACATTACAGAAGTATCAACATGCACAGGTGCCAACTTAAGACACCTGTGCATGTTGATACTTCTGTAATGTCTGCTTTATAGAGTTGAGCGCTGCACTGCTTTGTTCTGCTAGGCGGAGTTGTGCGCTGAATGGCTTCGTTCTGCTGGCTGTTTCTCCTTTGCATGCAGTGCAATTGGCCTGGAGGGGAGTCGGTCCTGTTCTTTGCTCTGCCTCTCTTCTGGCTGTTTCCTTCTTCTGATTGTGTTTATCTGTCTTGCTGTGCCAAGAGTGTTCTTCTGGGTTGGGTTGGCTTTTGGGTTGCTTCTGTCTTTTGGGATGGACTTTTGTATCATTTGGGGGCTTCTTGCCCGGTTCCCCTTTTTTTTTTTTTTTTCTTTTCTCAATACAAATTAACCTTAAGCAAAAAAAAAAAAAAAAAAAAAACATGCACAGGTGACGTAAGTTTCTATCTTTTTAATTTAATGATTGGGAGGTGGGGGATTATGGGAGGATGAAGCAAATCAAAGTGAACAAGATATATTGCTTTATTTTCAAATAATTTTGAAATTGAACCATTGATTCTGATCAAGACTTGCTTCCCGGAAATATAGGAATTGAATGTGCAGTATTGTGCACGTGCCATGAATCATGATCCATGCCTTCTTTCATTAGGAACATTTTTAATCTCTCACATTGATTTGATTAGTTAGCATGTAATTCATTCAAAATAAGTATTTCATGCTGGTAAAGGAGCTTCATGTTTTTGTATAGGTTGTCATGCTCCTCGAAATCTCAAGATTTTTATGGCTATGGTTATGGATCCTTGATATATTCTTTTTCTACTTTCTATCCATTGCACTCCATGATGTCTCTGCTATTTAAGTGTTAAACACTTAAACAAGAACATTGCTTTTAGCTTCAGTCTAGATGTTTGGCTGATGATAATTTGTGGAATTTTAAGCAGTCTTTCTTGGTAACTGTGCGGAACAAGAAACGTGTTAGCTACACATATGAATTAACCTTAAAGTTCAAAGGCAAGTTAGAGTTGCTCATGTGGGTTATGTTTTAGAAAAAGTGAATGTTTATGTGCAGTAAGTAAAATCATATGACATTTGAATATAATTGAAATAGGGGAATGGCTTCCTAAAGAGGAGAGCAAGACGAACGAAGGCCACATTTATATCCCGGAGTTTTCATTTGAATTCCCTTCCTTTTATTATATCTTTAAGGATTTTTCCTGGCCAATGGTTCAAGCCCTCAATTACAAAGAAGTTGCTGTTGTTGACATCCGAATACTTCATTCCCAAATCTGGACAATGTGAATTCCCTTCTTTTAGTTAAATCTTTAAGTCTTTTATGTTTACTTTTCTGGCCTAGTTTGATTTGATGTATCAATATCTGGGTCCATGGGAAGCCTGACATAATATATCCCTAATGAGGTCTATAAAAAAAAATGAAATCTTATATACAACTTTAGTGTGAGAAGATACTAGAGATGACTTTGAAAGCTCCATTTTTATGACTTCTTACCCTTTTCTTATGTTTTCTAATTGCAATCTTCTTGTAGGGAATTCTTGGTCTGGTTCGGTTTTCTCCATCAAAGAAAAATGTTAATAAGATACTATGTGATGTGACTGGCATATTGAAGCCATCAAGGTATATTTCTCAAATTGCAAAACTTATTTTGCTAATTTCTTTGGAACTTACCATGGTAAAGATAACTCTGATCTTCCCAAAGTCCATGATATCAGCTATTTTATATGCCTATGCAAGGTGTGTGCAAGTGGTGCCTAAGGAAGTGAGTTTTTTGTATCAATGCTATGAATGAGCCATCCATTGAGAATTATTTGTATTGAGAATTTTCTTTCTTCATAAAGGTCACGGGCTGAGAATGTGACTTATCATTGAGATCATCTTTTACCTGCTTAATAGACTATCAGTGGTTATTTGGATGTATCTTGAAACATGTATGCCAACATGCCAACATAACACATATATGCCAACACATCAAACATGTTAGGCATTTCAGGTGTGTTTGGATGTATCTTGAACTAACAAAAAAAAAAAAAATGGAATCACTTGCAAATGGGCTGATAAGAGTATACACAGAATAGTATACACATCAACATGGTAGGGAGATGATTTAAAAGCAGAGAAGGTCGAATGGTATATGACTGATGACGTAGTGGTGAATGACTTTGTAGTGTGTTGGGGCATTGGGTTGTTTATATGAAGTGTTTTTTTGTCATGTACAAGTACTTAGCAGGTTGTAAAAAAAAATTAAATGTCACACGTACAGGGGAGACTATGCCGAAATTTCGAGAAATCTTTTACATCAGAAATTTTGACACACTTGGTATATTAAGAATATAGAGACTCTTGGAATGGAGATTGAGACTCCATTTGATTTGTCCCATGGTGTCATTATATTGTTTTTGTTGGGTAATCTGCCTGCAAATGTCTTAACAATTTGAGAGGCTTTTTGTACGAAAGACTTTGAGTAGTTCTTTTGGATTCATTACTCTCTCTCTCTCTCTTTGTGAATATTTTTGTAAAACCACTGAGTGTGTAGTTTCCTTTTATAGCTTGGTTTATGAAGAATAGGGCTCTGTCCTCAGATGGGTGTGGTTGGTGCACCCAGTTGAGTCTGGATGAGGGACTTGGTGGGGTCATTTTTTTTTTTTGAAATTATAGGCTTTTAAATTATTTGATTGGATGTAAGTGTGAGATTTCTTGTTAATGTTTGAACCATGTAAAAGGGCATTTTTATATATGCAGCAGGTTCGGTATTCAGGGGTGGTTTTTGGATAATTTTTTTTTACATATGAAACAGTTTTGTAACGGTTATAAACCATTACTAATTTGTGCGAATAACAATACTTAAAAAACGTTACAAAAGATTTCACAACCGTTAGAAATGTTATGAATCAGTAACACAAATTCGGCATGAAAAACTGTTACAAATTTTACAAAACCGTTACAAAAATTTAAGTGTAAAATACCGTTACAAAACTTGCAAAACTGTTACTTTTTTTATTTAAAATTTTTAACACAAATGAGTATTAAAACCGTTACGAACTAATTTCAGTAACGAAAATAAAGCGTTACAATTAATGTGTTTGTAATGGTTTATAACCGTTAGGAATATTTATAACATATTAGAAACGCCCAAACTGTGACCCAGAAAAACCGTTACAAATTTTTTTAGTAACGGTTTTAAACCGTTAGGTATGTCCTGAAATGGTGTAGTGCATGACAGAAGATAATATAACCAACTGGACAATCTTTAAAAGAGGGAAACTAAAGATTTAAAATTTAAAATTTCAAAATTAATGCCTAAAACGATTGAAAGGGTATTTTCGTCCTTAAAAATGCAAACATGTTAGTTCAGGGACCTAAGGCTGGAAAAAGTCTAGCTGAGTGGACCATAGCCCTTAGAAAGTATTTCCTTGGACTAGAGGCTGGAAACAATGACTTATAGGGACCTTTCGCTAATTTTGCCTTAGAAACTAGGCTAAATTTTTCAAAAATTGAAAACAACTTGCCAAAAAACTCAAATAGATTTATTCAGAACTCAGAAATTTTATTCCAGAATTCAGATAAATTTGACGAAAATTCAGATAAATTTTATAAAAATTCAAATAAATTTGTCAAAAACTCATATAAACTTTACAAAAGCTCCGATAGATTTGTAAAGAATTCAGATAAATTTGACAGAAACTCGTACAAATTTGTTAAAACTCAGATAAACTTGACAAACATGTAAATAAATTTCACAAAAGCTCAGATAATTTTGACAACAACTCAAGTAAATTTGACAAAAACTGAGATAAATCTGACAAAAAAGTTAAATAATGCGAAAGAACGATCACCGAGGAGACGTCAGTCCTCAACGGAATTCCCCTTTCATCCATTTATCCATCTCAATCCCTCTGTTCACCACCTTTGTCGACAACACCCCATTCCCATCTTCCATCCCCACTATTAAAAAGATAAAAAAAAAAAGAAACCATCATCACTACCCACCCACCTCTTCCCACTCCGAAAAACCCAAAACCCATCTCCTCGACCTCTGTTTACAAGACCCATCTCCCCCATCGACCTCTGCTGCAAGACCCATCTCCCCAAAAATATCTTCGCCCAAGATGCCCACCAAGAGCGAGTTTCAGGAAGTTGATGCGCTCCACGGAGGCCACATTTCCCTCTGTCAAAAAGGACAGACCACATGACCATTCGTTTTCCTTCCATTTCTCACATTTCCCTCTGTCAAAAAGGACAGACAACACAACCATTCTCCATTCCATTTTAAATAAAAAACTCCTCGTCCTCCTCTGCAAAGAACCTTAAACATCTCCTCCACCACCTCGTCCCTGATTCCACATACGCTGCAATGGTGACGACGATACCATCGATCGTCACCGTTGCCATCGTGGTAAAAGTACCTTCTCCTCACCAGAACCGTACGAAAAGACGCCAGAGATGAGCTCCTCTTCCAACCGCACCTCGTCGGAATCTCCTCCGATTCCGACCATTAATTGTCACTCCGCGGAAGAGGACCCATTCTATTTTTCTACACACAGAAACCAGAAGAAATAAAAATGAAGTGACAGTTATTATCCTTAGTAAATCGAGAGATGGATAATAAATTATGAGAGAAGTGGAGCACATGAAAAATATTATGCAATGAGTGCACAGATGTTCAAGCTTAGGCTTTCCATGAATAAAGAGAGACGATACTAGTTGATGAAGAACTTGATTTGATGGGCGACCCAATCTATGATGCCAAAGATTGCTAAAGACACGAGTACTACTGAATGTAGAAGGAGAAGCTGACTTGTTATTCTGAATGCTTGAGGTCAAATGTCCGCTGCGGCCTCTCCTCCAACATCGAGCACGAGATCGCCATGACAGAAGATAATATAACCAACTGGACAATCTTTAAAAGAGGGAAACTAAAGATTTAAAATTTAAAATTTGAAAATTAATGCCTAAAACGGTTGAAAGGGTATTTTTGTCCTTAAAAATGCAAACATGTGAGTTCAGGGACCTAAGGCTGGAAAACGTCTAGCTGAGTGGACCATAGCCCTTAGAAAGTATTTCCTTGGACTAGAGGCTGGAAACAATGACTTATAGGGACCTTTCGCTAATTTTGCCTTATAAACTAACGCTTCAGGGCCCACGTCCAATGCGAACCTTTAATTCATAGTGAGAAAACTCAATTTAAGTTAAGTTAAAAGTAAACACTGAGTACATAAACAAACTCCATTTAAAATAATTATATATAAAATTCAAAATTAGTCATCATCTTTTGAGAAAAACCCATATACCTTTATCCCTTCACATTCATGGGGCATGAATATTGGACGGAGTTAGAGGTTAGGTGAAAGTAAATTTAAACATAAATATGAACAAATTGATTGTCAATTGCAATTAGGAGGCATGCTTATTTTAAAGAGGCAAATTTATTAAAAAAAATCTTATATATAAATCTAAATCAATCATCAGTATCAAAACATTGAATCATATTCAAGATCAAACTAACCGTATTTTTTATGATATCAATGGCGATGTCCTTACAATGTATATGCCTCTATGCAGTCCTCTCCTTCTCTATCAGAGTGATGATATAACCACAATTTCTCCTTAACCATTTCAGTGACTGTCATTGGAGCTCCAGCAACTACGCTAGAATATTTAATTTTCAATAAATCATTGTAGAATGAGAGTGAATTACAATTTCTTAAAACATACATACAAAGAACAAAAAAATATTAATGAAAAGTAATAAAAACAACAAAAGTACCATTTTACTGCCTTTGTTGCCTTCAAATTGCATCCATATAACCCTGAAATATATAAAAAAAATACTGAAATCAACATCATCGACAACAATAAAGTGCATAATTATAAGAAAGAAACTGTTTATGTTGATGAAGCTTATGGCGAGGGATGCAAAATATCTACTGCTGATCGATTACAAAGCAAACAATACAATTGGGGAGTAACTTGTCCATAGTTGACTTGTAGTACTCAATAGTATAAATGACCCAATCAAAGAACCCATATAGTTGGACAAATATAATTCCACATGCAAAAAAGAAGAAGAAGAAGAAGAAGAAGAAGAAGAAGATATGACCCACTTTTGCCCATGCTAAGCTTGGGGCTTAATTAATAACAATAAATAATTCAATTGACAGAGCCAAAGAAGTATCATTAAAGAAACTATCATGTCTGCCAAGTGGGAGTGCAAAATCTAAAAAAATAAAAAAATCAATGAGATTAAGTCATCCTTAATGATTCAAGGAATTACATGTGGGCCATTAACTCAGCCACTAAAACATTTATATGACGTTAATATAAAAATCGCACATGAAGTGGGCTTCCTGTTATTCTTCTTCTTAAAAAAAAAATAAAAATAAACCCACAAGGAGTGGGTATTTTGTTTGAAAAGGAAGCTCAAATTTCTACTTGGACTCATGACCCAATCATATGAAGGCTACATTCTATTTTGCAATGAAAATTGGTAAAATACAATCCTAATTCCCTAGGCTATTGAGGTCTTGGATTTTGTGGAACTCGATTCTCCTCCTATTTTATATGATTTTTTTATCGATGATAGTGTTATAACCGCACATTAAACCGATCCGGATGGACCTCTATTCCAAGTCACAACCCGGTCCAACACCGGACCCGGCCGAAAAGCCCAAAAAAAAAAAAAAACCATTAATGTCTTCTTCAGTTCTTCTTCTTCTTATACAATGCATTAAAGATGAAATACAAACAGAATTCTGTAAAAAGCGAAAAAAAATTAATTACACCAAAAATCTACGAAAAGAAGAAATTCCAACTTTCACAATGAAGAACATTGCCTATGCCCAAAAAAGATCAACCAAGAATCAACTTCTGTGAATGACAGGCCCGTGACCAACACAGTCCATAAAATATATATATATATATATATATTCCATTATCAAAGTAATATTTATGTATATATATCCAATAAAAATGTAAACAAAAATATTGAAATACGGAAAACACAAGATATGTAAAGGAAGCAATATAAGGGAAGGAGTAAGGGAAAGATAAATAGTTTGATTGGTTAGGTGGGCCCATAATGATATAGTGCTCTAGCCCAAGCTATTATATATATATAATAATAATAATAATAATAATAATTGTACTCATGTCTATATGCCTAATTTAATTATTGAGTATGGTCAATGGTCAAATGCGTGGGGTTTGTTATGTTTTTCAATTTTTTTTCTTAATTTCTTTTAACCCTCAACATTAATTATGCTTTATTAAGGATTAATCATGTATGATATAGGGTTGGCCCTTTTTGTTGGTTTAATAATTTATGGGGTTTTTTCACATTTGATTGGTGGGACCCATCTATTAAACCGAAATAAATCAAATAAAAAACTGTATAATTCTAGCTCATTCTAATTGAAGAAAGTATATTGATCACTAAAAGTATGTATCTATTAAATCCAAACCACTAAAGATAATTCATGAGAGAAATTATATTGATGATTTAATAGAAATAAGGACCCAATAATGGGCTGATTGGGTTCTATCATGGATCAATCATATTAATAATCTTTTACTATTGGCTAGATGGAAGTCACATATAATTAATATGGCATAGGATTCAGTATGATATAGGGTCAATTTCTTTTAACCCTCAACCTTAATTATGCTTAATTAAGGATTAATCATGTATGATATAGGGTTGGCCCTTTTTGTTGGTTTAATAATTTATGGGGTTTTTTCACATTTGATTGGTGGGACCCATCTATTAAACCGAAATAAATCAAATAAAAAACTGTATAATTCTAGCTCATTCTAATTGAAGAAAGTATATTGATCACTAAAAGTATGTATCTATTAACTCCAAACCACTAAAGATAATTCATGAGAGAAATTATATTGATGATTTAATAGAAATAAGGACCCAATAATGGGCTGATTGGGTTCTATCATGGATCAATCATATTAATAATCTTTTACTATTGGCTAGATGGAAGTCACATATAATTAATATGACATAGGATTCAGTATGATATAGGGTCAATTTCTTTTAACCCTCAACTTTAATTATGCTTAATTAAGGATTAATCATGTATGATATAGGGTTGGCCCTTTTTGTTGGTTTAATAATTTATGGGGTTTTTTCATATTTGATTGGTGGGACCCATCTATTAAACCCAAATAAATCAAATAAAAAACTGTATACTTCTATCTCATTCCAATTGAAGAGAAAGTATATTGATCACTAAAAGTATGTATCTATTAAATCCAAACCACTAAAGATAATTCTTGAGATAAATTATATTGATGATTTAATAGAAATAAGGACCCAATAATGGGTTGATTGGGTTCTATCATGGATCAATCATATTAACAATCTTTTACTATCGGCTAGATGGAAGTCACATATAATATGGCATAGGATTCAGTATATGTAAATTAAATTGACTTTTAGTAAATAATCAATTCAACAATGCCATCCAATTTCATGGAAAAGGGTTGGGTTCACAAGATGGCAGGGCCCATCATCACAAAGTGGGTTCAATCCTCGCCAACTGAAGGAAAATTAATTAATTGGAGAGATGGGCGCCATTGCACGCTAGGGAGGAGAAGGGACGTGTGTGTAGAGGGAGAGATGGAGAGATTTTAGATAGAGAATGAGAGATTTTAGTGGTTGGATAGGGATAGGGATAAGGATTTAAAGGGAAAGAAGAGAATGGCAATTTCAGAATGAGAATGGCAATTTTGGAATGTGGCATTGCAAAAAGCTTGAGGCTTGCCACGTGTCCTCCTCCCATGAACCCACCTCTGTCTTTTATTATACAAGCAAAACCCCGTGGATAACCACGAAACCACCAAATGCACAGACTGATATGAATTATTTTTAATAAATTTATTAATTATTAAAAAATTGTGAGTCCATTTTTTTTGTTGCTAATTTGATCTTTATGTTTTTTTTCCAAATGTTTTATTCTTTAGGTGAGCATGAATTGATTAAGAAAGATCAAATGATCATAGACCTAACAAATTGACCTAATATATTTAAGTGGGACCAAGATGAATGGGGTCCATCATCTCTATTCTAACCGTTCATAAAATCATATGATGCAGGCTGGGACCCATTAATTGATTGATAAAGATCAAATGATCAAATTGTTAGAGTTTTTCTTTTGTTGCAATTTGATAGGATGCATTCAATTTTATAGCATAATCTCCCATTCATTCATTTCCTTAATCTTAGGATCTTCATGCAAAATCTTCATTTATAATCTTTGTTTTTATCATATGTTATGCATGTTTTTAAATCATCTTAGGCATTTTAGGTTTCATGTTTTTAAAACTCTTAAAATGATTTAAAACATGTTTTCTAGCTTGATTCTATGGCTTAAACTCCCCACAAGAAAATCTCTTTGAAATATACATTTTTTTGGGAAAACTGGGCTTTTACCGGCGGCCAATATATCACCTTTACCGGCGGCTGAGACCGTCGCTAAAAGTATATTTTCAAAAAGTTATGACCGTTGGAAGGACTTATACCGGCGACCATTATACACTTTTACCGACGGCCTCGGCCCCCGCTAAAAGTATAGTTTAAAAAAAAAATATAGCCGTTGCCAACCTTTTTGGCTATAAAAGGGGACCTTTTCTTTTGGGAAAAAAGTTGAACTTTTGAGGGGTTTTGAGGCCAAGGAAGGAGGATCTTTTAAGAGCATTAGTAAGGGATTATGGGGCTAATCCATTGATTCAACCTTTGATTCATCTCAAATGGGTGTGCTCTCTTTTCTCAATATATCTCATGCTTTGCCTTAATCTTTGTTTTCTTTCAAAAGCATGTTATAAGTTAATAAATGTTGTCTTCCTATCATCTTTAGAACTTTAAACTTGTTTTTCCATAGGACTACAACATATGATTTGTAATTCACATGAGTTTGTTTTTAATGGTTCAAAACTAACTTGTTTGATTTAAGTTACATTTGTTTAAACTCAAGTTAGCTTCTTTACAAACCATGTGTTCTTCACTCTACTCTTTCTCATGCATATGATTAACATCTTTATATCATTTAAAGTTTCATCTTTCTAAAAAGAGATAGAGTGATTTCTAGTATATGCATAAATCATAGACTTTCTCATTCATATGCATGTATCTAGAGATTGATATTTCATTTTCAATTCAGCCTACTTAGAGGAACTTCATTGCACTTAATTGTTCTCTTATCCATGCATCAATAGGCATTTTATTTAAGAGAGAAGCCTCTTGTTGTAAAGGTTGGTGCTTAGCCTTGAAAAGCACATGTTGTGTTGTAAAGGTTCATGCTTAGCCTTGAAAAGCATAGTGATCTATTTGTAAGGTTTGAGGTGATCCTAAACCTTAATTTGTGTTAGTGGAAATCCGGTAGGGTTACCGGGAGTGGATGTAGGCACGTTGGCCGAACCACTATAAATACTTGTGTCATGGAGATTGCTCTCTTGCTTACCGTATGTGATTGATGCTTTTATTGTTTGTTGTTTCTTGTTGTTATCTTCTTGTGAATGATTAACTTAGAGACCTCTCTTTTTCACAAGATAATTAATATTCAACAAAGCATAAGTGACTTAAAAGCTAAAAGAATTAAAATTGGTCAAAGTCTTTGAGCTCACCCTATTCACCCCCCCTCTAGGATTCGATCTTGGACTTTCAATTGGTATCAGAGCATGGGTGCTCTTGTTTAGGTCTAACAACCTAGAGTTAGAATCCTTAGAGTGTGTTTTTATTTTGTGGTCATAATGCAAGCCCAATTAGGTGAAGGTCATGCCACTAATAGACCACCCTTGTTTAATGGATCTCATTACCGCTATTGGAAGATTAGGATGCAAGTCTTCTTAGAGTCTCAAAGTCTAGATGTGTGGAATATCATTGAAGAAGGGTACCATGAACCTACTATCACTGAACAAGATACTGAAGGATATGTTATATCTATCAATCCTAAGCCTAAGAAAGAGTGGACCCAAGGAGAGAAAGATAGGGCTAATTTGAATGCTAAGGCAAAAAATGCTTTATATTGTGCCTTGTCTCAAGAAGAGTTCAACAGGGTAGTAAACTGTAATACAGCTAAGGAAGTTTGGGATACCTTAGAGATCACTCATGAAGGGACTAATCAAGTTAAAATAGCCAAAATTCAGATGTTGACTACAAAGTATGAAGAACTCAAAATGCAAGAGGAAGAAACCTTTGACGAGTTCTATACAAAATTTATGGAGATTGTTAATTCCCTCATAGGTCTAGGAGAAAAGATGGATGAATCCAAGGCTGTTAGAAAAATCTTAAGATCTCTCCCTAAAAGGTTCAAACCCAAGATTGTAGCCATAGCTGAAAGTAAAAATGTTGACAAGATCAAGATTGAAGAACTTAGAGGAAATCTTCTCACCTATGAATTAGATTTTGAAGTCCCTAGCAAGAAGAAAGGTGTAGCTCTTAGCTCCCAACATAAAGAAAATGACAATGAGAGTGAGAGTGATGAAGACATAATCATGCTCACAAGGAAGGTTAAAACTTTATTAAAGAACAAAAAGAACTTCAGAAATTCTGAGGAATCAAGAAATGAGAAATTTCAGAGGAACTCTAGGGGATCTTTTATCAAGAAGGATGTGCAATGTTACAATTGTAAAGGATTTGGTCACATCGCTCAAAATTGCTCTACCCCTAGAGAGTCAGAAAAGAAAGATAAGAAAGGAAAGAAAATTTTAAACATAACTTGGGATGATGATGAAGATGAATGTAGTGACAATGATGAACCTCAAAATGATGAAGATAATGATAACTCCACCTCTTGGCTTCTATTTACACCTATTGAAGAAAATGAAGATCATAATGTTCTAATAGAAGACACCATAGGGGAAGAGGAAGCAAATGATGAAAATAATGAAGATGATTTACAACAAGCCTATGATGAGGTATATGAACTATGTGAAGTCATAACCAAGAAGAACAAAAGTTTAAAAGTTGAATCTAAAAGGCTTGTGAATGATGTAAATGTTTTAAAAGATCAATTAACTTTGAAAGACAATGAGATAAGAGATATTCAATCTAAGTTGACTACTTCTAATAACAATCTAGCTAAAGCTGAAAAGGAAATTCATAATTTACAATGTTTGCTAAAATCTAGTCAACAAGAAACTGAATCTCTTCAAATGAAACTCATAAAAGGAAAACATGTTGTTGATAAATTTACTTTGGGAAATGACAAATTTTACCAAATGTTGGGCATGAACAAAATTTTTGGTAACAAGAATGGTGTAGGTTTTGAATGCTCTTCTAGTAGCAAGAAGAATAGTTTTCAACATATTACTAGGACTCATTTCAAACCTATAGACAAAAACTTTTTTACCTCTAGTTGGACTTGTCATTTTGTAATCGTATTGGTCATCTAGTTCCCAATTGTCCTTTTAAGATTAGGCTGTCTCAAAATCATCCCTCTAGAGCTCTTTTTAAGTTTGTTCCCAAAATCACTACCTCTACATTCATTAAGGCTACTTGGATTGAAAAAGAGAAAAGTGTCAAGAACCTCCTTGTTCAAACCGCTTTAAAAGTTAAGGAAAACTCTAGATGGTTTTTGGATAGTGGATGCTCCAAACATATGACTGGAGACCGTTCTAGATTTATCACCTTTGAGAACTATGATGGAGGAAATGTTTCATTTGGAGACAACCGGACGGCTCAAATTATTGGAAAAGGTTGTGTTGGAGGAGATCAAATGCCTACCTTAAAAGATGTTTTCCTTGTGGATGGCTTAAAGCATAATCTTTTCAGTATTAGTCAGTTATGTGACAAAGGAAACAAAGTTATATTTGATAGCAAATCTTGCAAAGTTCTAAATGAGAAATCCCATAAAGTTTTACTCACTGGATTACGGACTAAAGATAACATCTACACTATAGAAGAATGCTGTGAAAATGAATCCATGAGTTTAATGACAAAGGATCAAGAAAACCAGTTGTGGCATCAAAGAATGGGTCATATAAATTACAAATTGATGAAGATCTTATCCAAGAAAGAAATTGTTAGAGGAATACCCAAATTAGATTATTTTAAATCTGAATTATGCAAAGCTTGTCAAATGGGTAAGCAAATCAAGAAAAGCTTTAAAGGTCTAAAAGATATATCCTCTTCTCGTCCCCTTGAGCTCATTCATATGGACCTTATTGGACCTGCACCTGTTCAAAGTATTGGTGGGAGAAAGTATATTCTGGTTATGGTTGATGACTATTCTAGATTTGGATGGGTAGCCTTGCTTCATGCAAAATCTGATGCAGTAGATAATATTATAAGGATTTGCAAGAAAATTCAAGTTGAGAAGGATTGCAAAATTAAGAAGATAAGAAGTGATCATGGAGGAGAATTTGAAAATGAAAGATTTGCAGATTTCTGTGAAAGCCATGGGATTAATCATCAATTTTCTGCTCCAAAAACCCCTCAGCAAAATGGAGTGGCTGAAAGAAGGAATAGAGTTATCCAAGAAATGGCTAGAACTTTACTTAATGAGAAAAATCTTGCTCGCAACTTATGGGCTGAAGCTATCAATACTGCTTGCTATCTTATTAATCGTGTTTATTTGACAAAGAACACTAACAAAACTCCTTATGAGCTTTATTTTGGAAGAAAACCAAATCTAGGGTATTTAAAAGTGTTTGGTAGTAAGTGTTATATTTTAAGAGATAGAGAGCAGTTGGAAAAGTTTGATTCTAAATCTGATGAAGGGATCTTCTTAGGATATTCTGATAAGAGCAAGGCTTATAGAGTGTTCAATCTCAGAACCATGACTGTAATGGAATCAGCTCATGTTGTCATTGATGAGACTAATCAAATTAAGAAAGCTCTTCATGATGATGAAGAAGAGACCTTAGTTGAGCAGACTACCCCATCTGAAATTGAAGATGAAATCCCCTCTACTACTATTATGCCCACAAAGTTATTAAAAGATCACAACTTAGATAATATCATTGGAGACATCAAAGTGGGGTCATGACAAGAAGACAGGTTCATAATCTGTGTGCTCACTACTCTTTTGTTTCACAAATTGAGCCCAAGAACTTCTCTGAAGCAGAAACCAAGTCTGAATGGATTGATGCCATGCAAGAAGAATTAAATCAGTTTAAAAAGAATGAGGTGTGGGATCTTGTACCTCTCCCTGAAGGCAAAAGTCAAATTGGCACTAAATGGATTTTTAAGAACAAGCTGGATGAATCAGGAAATGTGATAAGGAACAAAGCTAGACTTGTAGCCAAAGGATACGCTCAAGTTGAAGGAGTTGATTTTGAGGAAACCTTTGCTCCTGTAGCTCGTTTGGAGTCTATTCGAATTTTATTGGCTTATGCTAGTAGCATGAGAATTAAACTGTTTCAAATGGATGTGAAGAGTGCCTTCTTAAATGGTGAAATAGAGGAAGATGTTTATGTTACCCAACCTGAAGGTTTTGAAGATCCTCATCACCCAGACTATGTGTTTAAATTGAAGAAAGCTCTCTATGGCCTGAAACAAGCTCCAAGAGCCTGGTATGAGAAGCTCACAAGTCACTTACTTGAAAATGATTATATGTGTGGAAATGTGGACAAGACCCTCTTCATTAAAAAGGTTGATAAAGATATTCTCCTTGCTCAGATATATGTTGATGACATAGTTTTTGGATCCACATCAGAACAACTAGCTCAAGGATTTTCTCAATTGATGAGCTCTACTTTTGAAATGAGTCTAGTAGGACCCTTACAATTTTTTCTTGGATTACAAGTCAGTCAGATTGATCATGGTATCTTTCTTAGCCAATCCAAGTTTGCCCTAGAAATAGTGAAAAAGTTTGGCTTAGGCGACTCTAAGGCTAGCTGCAATCCCATGGGATCTACTACTAAAATCTCTAGTGATCTTCAGGGTAAGAAAGTAGATCAGAAACTTTATAGAAGCATGATTGGGAGCCTTCTTTACCTTACAGCTAGTAGACCAGATCTCTCTCTTTTAGTGTTGGAATATGTGCTAGGTACCAATCTGATCCTCGTGAGTCTCATCTTAAGGCGGTTAAACGAATCATAAAATACATTCATGGGACTTCTCACTATGGTATCTGGTATCCCCGTGACTCAACTCTGCAATTAACTGGATATAGTGATGCAGATTGGGCAGGATCTATAGATGATAGGAAGAGCACTAGTGGCTGCTGTTATTTCATAGGAAACTGCTTAGTAGCTTGGCATAGCAAAAAGCAAAATTCTGTATCTTTGTCTACTGCAGAAGCTGAATATATTGCTGCAGGTAACTGTTGTGCTCAACTGTTGTGGATGAAACAAACTTTGTTAGATTATAATGTTCCACAACAATGTATGCCTATCATGTGTGACAATTCAAGTGCCATTAGCATCTCTAAGAATCCTGTTCAACATTCTCGCACTAAGCACATTGACATTCGTTATCATTTTCTGCGTGAACATGCTGTTCAAGGCAATATTGAGTTAATTTTTGTTCCAACAGATACTCAATTGGCTGACTTATTTACTAAACCCCTTGGAAATGATCGGTTCATTAAATTGAGACATCAATTGGGCATTGGCCCATGCCCTGATTTCTAAATTTCTGTTGGTTAATCACCTGTTACCGCTTTTTACTTTTATCATATCACTTATTAACAGGTGCTACTAACAAGGTTTTGTATTTTCTCGTTGATGGGCAGGATCCTTTGCAATTAGATGTCAAAGGGGGAGAGAAATATTAAGTGGTGTCCAATTGAGGGGGAGAAGATTCAAGGGTTATCTAGTTGAGGGGGAGAAGCTTTGCTTAGCATATCTTTTTTGTGTAGCATCTGTGTGTCATTGCTCTCGCAAGGAAAATCCAAAGCTCCAAAATATCCAAATGCTCCCGAACATCCAAAGCTCCTTAAATGTCCAAAGAAGATGATGCTCAAGTTTTCATAGGAGATTGAGAGAGAGTTCAAGCTTCAAGAGTTGCCATCAAATTGCAAAGGGGGAGATTGTTAGAGTTTTTCTTTTGTTGCAATTTGATAGGATGCATTCAATTTTATAGCATAATCTCCCATTCATTCATTTCCTTAATCTTAGGATCTTCATGCAAAATCTTCATTTATAATCTTTGTTTTTATCATATGTTATGCATGTTTTTAAATCATCTTAGGCATTTTAGGTTTCATGTTTTTAAAACTCTTAAAATGATTTAAAACATGTTTTCTAGCTTGATTCTATGGCTTAAACTCCCCACAAGAAAATCTCTTTGAAATATATATTTTTTTGGGAAAACTGGGCTTTTACCGGCGGCCAATATATCACCTTTACCGGCGGCTGAGACCGTCGCTAAAAGTATATTTTCAAAAAGTTATAACCGTTGGAAGGACTTATACCGGCGACCATTATACACTTTTACCGACGGCCTCGGCCCCCGCTAAAAGTATAGTTTAAAAAAAAATATAGCCGTTGCCAACCTTTTTGGCTATAAAAGGGGACCTTTTCTTTTGGGAAAAAAGTTGAACTTTTGAGGGGTTTTGAGGCCAAGGAAGGAGGATCTTTTAAGAGCATTAGTAAGGGATTATGGGGCTAATCCATTGATTCAATCTTTGATTCATCTCAAATGGGTGTGCTCTCTTTTCTCAATATATCTCATGCTTTGCCTTAATCTTTGTTTTCTTTCAAAAGCATGTTATAAGTTAATAAATGTTGTCTTCCTATCATCTTTAGAACTTTAAACTTGTTTTTCCATAGGACTACAACATATGATTTGTAATTCACATGAGTTTGTTTTAATGGTTCAAAACTAACTTGTTTGATTTAAGTTACATTTGTTTAAACTCAAGTTAGCTTCTTTACAAACCATGTGTTCTTCACTCTACTCTTTCTCATGCATATGATTAACATCTTTATATCATTTAAAGTTTCATCTTTCTAAAAAGAGATAGAGTGATTTCTAGTATATGCATAAATCATAGACTTTCTCATTCATATGCATGTATCTAGAGATTGATATTTCATTTTCAATTCAGCCTACTTAGAGGAACTTCATTGCACTTAATTGTTCTCTTATCCATGCATCAATAGGCATTTTATTTAAGAGAGAAGCCTCTTGTTGTAAAGGTTGGTGCTTAGCCTTGAAAAGCACATGTTGTGTTGTAAAGGTTCATGCTTAGCCTTGAAAAGCATAGTGATCTATTTGTAAGGTTTGAGGTGATCCTAAACCTTAATTTGTGTTAGTGGAAATCCGGTAGGGTTACCGGGAGTGGATGTAGGCACGTTGGCCGAACCACTATAAATACTTGTGTCATGGAGATATTGCTCTCTTGCTTACCGTATGTGATTGATGCTTTTATTGTTTGTTGTTTCTTGTTGTTATCTTCTTGTGAATGATTAACTTAGAGACCTCTCTTTTTCACAAGATAATTAATATTCAACAAAGCATAAGTGACTTAAAAGCTAAAAGAATTAAAATTGGTCAAAGTCTTTGAGCTCACCCTATTCACCCCCCCTCTAGGATTCGATCTTGGACTTTCACAAATGATCATAGACCTCTCAAATTGACCAAACCTAACCTATTTAAGTGGGACCCCCAAGATGAATGGGTCCACCATCTATATTCTAACCATCCATAAGACCATATTATGCGGGATGGGACCCATGAATTGATTTAAAAAGATCAAATGATCAAATGATCGTAGACCTAACAAATTGACCTAATATATTTAAGTGGGACCCAGATGATTGAGGTCCACCATCTTTATTCTAATCGTCTATAGAATCAAATGAAGCGGGCCGGGACCCATTAATTGATTGATAAAGATCAAATGATCAAATGATCATAGACCTCTCAAATTGACCAAACCTAGCCTATTTAAGTGGGACCCCCAAGATGAATGGGGTCCGCCATCTATATTCTAACCGTCCATAAAAACATATGATGTGGGCTGGGACCCATGAATTGCTTGATAAAGATCAAATGATCATAAACCTCACAAATTGACCAAACCTAACCTATTTAAGTGGAACCCCCAGATGAATGGAGTCCACCATCTCTATTCTAACCGTCCATAAAATCATAATATGCGGGATGGGACCCATGAATTGATTAAGAAAGATCAAATGATCAAATGATCGTAGACCTAACAAATTGACCATATATTTTTAAGTGGGACCCAGATGAATGGGGTTCACCATCTTTATTCTAACCGTCCATAAAATCAAATGATGCGGGCCGGGACCCATGAATTTATTGATAAAGATCAAATGATCATAGACCTCTCAAATTGACCAAACCTGACCTATTTAAGTGGGATCCCAGATGAATGGGGTCCACCATCTATATTCTAACCGTCCATAAAATCATATTATGCGGGATGAGACCCATGAATTGATTTAAAAAGATCAAATGATCAAATGATCGTAGACGCAACAAATTGACCAAATATTTTTAAGTGGGACCCAGATGAATGGGGTCCGCCATCTTTATTCTAACCGTCTATAAAATCAAATGATGAGGGCCGGGACCTATGAATTGATTGATAAAGATCAAATGATCAAATGATCATGGACCTCTCAAATTGACCAAACCTAACCTATTTAAGTGGGAACCCCAAGATGAATGGGGTCCACCATCTATATTCTAACTGTCCATGAAATAATTTGATGCGGGCTGGGACCCATGAATTGCTTGATAAAGATCAAAGGATTAAATGATGATAGACCTCACAAATTGACCCAACATAACATATTTAAGTGGGACCCCTAAGATGAATGGGGTCCACCATCTTTATTATAACCGTCCATAAAACCATATTATGCGGGATATGACCCATGAATTTATTTAAAAAGATCAAAGGATCAAATAATCGTAGACCTAACAAATTGATCAAATATGTTTAAGTGAGACCCAGATAAATGGGGTCCACCATCTCTATTCTAACCGTCCATAAAATCATATGATGTGGGCCGGGACCCATGAATTGATTGAAAAAGATCAAATGATCATAGACCTAATAAATTGACCAAACCTAATTTATTTAAGTGGGACCCCAAAGATGAATGGAGTCCACCATCTATATTCTAACCATTCATGAAATCATATGATGCGGGCTGGGACCCATGAATTGCTTGATAAAGGTCAAAGGATCAAATGATCATAGACCTCACAAATTGACCAAACCTAACATATTTAAGTGGAACTCCCCAAATGAATGGGGTCCACCATCTCTATTCTAATCGTCCATAAAATCATATTATGTGGGATGGGACCCATGAATCGATTAAGAAAGATCAAAGGATCAAATGATCATAGACCTAACAAATTGACCAAATATTTTTAAGTGGGACCCAGATGAATGGGGTCCACCATCTTTATTCTAACCGTCCATAAAATCAAATGATGCGGGCCGGAACCCATGAATTGATTGATAAAGATCAAATGATCATAGACCTCTCAAATTGACCAAGCCTAACCTATTTAAGTGGGACCCCCAAGATGAATGGTGTCCACCATCTATATTCTAACCATCCATGAAATAATATAATGCGGGATGGACCCATGAATTGCTTGATAAAGATCAAATGATCAAATAATCATAGACCTCACAAATTGACCAAACATAACCTATTTAAGTGGAACCCCCAGATGAATGGGGTCCACCATCTCTATTCTAACCGTCCAAATAAAAAACATATTATGCGGGATGGGACCCATGAATTGATTTAAAAAGATCAAAGGATCAAATGATCGTAGACCTAAAAAATTGACCAATTATTTTTAAGTGGGACCCAGATGAATGGGGTCCACCATCTTTATTCTAACCGTCCATAAAATCAAATGATGCGGGCCGGGACCCATGAATTGATTGATAAAATAATTTTAATCAAATCACGAGGGTGTGACAGAAATGTCTTGCTAGATGTGTAGATGATATCCAAATGGATAAAAAACAGAGATCTCCCCTGAATCACAATGGATCCATGTAGGTTTGCACCCATTCTGACCAATTGAGCCCACAATCGACCACTCTATTTGTTTCTTTTTTTTTAAGCCATTAAAATTTGTGGGTTCCTGTTGAATTGGTTAGGATGATTAGTGGGTCCCAACCTTGACAGTGATGTAGGCCCCAAGTGGGCCCCACAGAGAGCACAGATTTCTTCTATGGAATTAAGGATTATATTTCAATCCTTTATAATTTGGGATTTTCCTCTTCCCCATTTTGTGTGGTTGTCTTGGAAGTGAAATTTTAGATGGAGAATGAGAGATTTTAGGGATTGCATTAGCATGGAGAATGAGATATTTTAGGGAGGGAGAGATGGAGAAATTTTAGATGGAAAATGAGAGATTAGCAGAATACCATTTTAGGCTGGCTGCTGCCACGTGTCCATCTCCAAGACATGCCAAGTGTCCTCCTCCAGGAAGTGTATACATCCCTTTAGTAATATAGACTAGCGCTTGAGGGCCCACGCCCAACGCGGGCCTTGTTTAAAGAGTTATTAAGATTTTAGATAGCATTATTCATTTCATTTAAATGACTATCCAAAGCATATATCCATGCATCAATTATACTATATCCATGAAAAGATAAACACGTTCGGTTCAATGTAAAAAAAATTGCACTAAATTTCAAATTTTGGTTTTATTTGAAACTTAAAATTAGGTGAAAACTTTTAGATTTTATGGCTATGATTGGGTTTTTAAGAAAGTATTCTAATGGGAGAGTTTTGTTGTTCAGAGTGTTAAATGAATCATCGTACTGAGTATGGCTCTGAACTTAGTGAGTGTAAAATTGTCAAAGTTACGATAAAGGATATATAACCAGCATATCATACAATATCATGATCATCACCACTTTTCCTAATTAAATATGGTCAGCCTCAAGAATTCTATTACCGATCACAATGTCCTTTTTAAAATTAAGTGTCTCATTCCATTACTTGTGTAGTAAATTTTGTGCATGTATATGGAGTTTGCAGCAGAAGCATGCTGGAACCAACAAACCTATAGAGAACCTCTCAAAAGGAAGAGAAGTGGTGAGAATGACAAAGGCACGTCCATGACACTGAATTGAGACATTTATTTATCTATTAATTTTTATTCACTCCACAAGTACTAAGAGGCAACATAAAGATCATCAGGAGAATAGCACGTAATAATAAGTTATGTACAAGACACAAGACTGAGTATGAGAATTTTAAAAGTTCCTGACCATGATTTACATAATCTGTTTGCTTCAATCTCTATTTACCAAATTCCATACCTAAAAAACCTATTATGTTAAGATTTCATCTTATCCAGATCCAACCCAAGTGATCTGAATATTTGTTCCTTCCCCCAAACGACTTGTCTTGAACTGTTCAAAAAATTATAATAATAACAGGATGTTAACACCTCATCAACAATAGACCACTAATCTTTTCCCCAATGACCAAGCCCTGTCCTCCTTGATCAAACCCCTCTTAAAATTCCAATATGCATAACACATACAATATTGCCTCCTCTTACCAGAAAATTAATTTCAGTTTTAGTAAATAATCAATTCAACAATGCCATTCAATTTCATGGAAGAGTCACCAACTGATGATTATGCTACAAGAAAATCTTCAATTTCATGGAAGAGGGGTGGGTTCACAAGATAGTAGGGCCCATTATCACAAAGTGGGTTCAATCCTCACCAACTGATGATTATGCAAGAAAATCTCTAACATCACTATTGGTTCAAGATATATATAGCATGATAGAGGAAAGAAGGATTTAAGATAGGCAGGACATACTTTGCAGCCCCAAAAGCAGCAATGCTTATACTTTTAGTATGTAATTCAGGTATAATCTATGACTCCTGTTACTAGAAAAATTCACTTCTAGTAAACACTTAGCAGCCCAACCTCATTGGTCAGGCGCTCTCTCTCAGGCTCAGCAGAGAAGAGAAAAGGAGAGTGGAGCAACGAAAGAGAGAAGCAAAGAAAAAGGTGTCTCTAACCGTTTAAATCGCTCCTCGTTTTAATCGCGCGGTTGTCAACCCTGTTTAAATCGTGGGCAAGGATAAAGATTGATTGATTAAAGAAAAGTTTAAAATTGAATGGGAGGAATTTTTTGGGAGTTGAGAGAGATTTTAGGGAGAATGAGAGATTTTAATGATTGCGTTGCATAGGGATAGGGATTTAAATGGAATAAAAAGGAGAGAAGGGCAATTCTGGAAGTGGTAGTGCAAAAAGCTTGAGGTTGCGCCACGTGTCGTCCTCGAAACATAAACCATGATTGGAAAACACAAGGAATACTTGCACTGAAAATAGAAACAGGCTTGCTGCCAAATATTGTTCTCTAAACTTATAAAGTGTTATAAGATATGGATCTTGGGTGGATGCCCACTTGTGATAAGATAGGGTTAGAATTAGGGTTCCTCCTTTTTAGTTTACTTTGCCTATAAATAGGCTCTCTCCCTATGTATTTAGACACAGTTAATGAGATATCAGAAAGGCTCTCTCTTCTCCCTCTAATCTTCTTTCTCTTGGTCTCTCTCTTTTATAACACGTTATCAGCACGAAGCTCTAAGAGAAGGAAGAAAACCAGGTCTTCTTGCCCAAAGAGAAGAAATCATTCCCTGCGTGGATTTTCATCGCAAACTCCTTCCCTGCGCGGATTTTCATCGCGGATTCCCTGTGCAGATTCCTTCCTAGCGCGGATTCCCATCCCAGATTCCTTCCCAGTGCGGATTTCCATCGCAGATTCCCTGGGCGGATTCCTTCCCAGCGCGGATTTCCATCGCAAAATCCTTCCCAGCGTGGATTTCAGAAAAGAGTAATATTTTTCTTTAAATACAGTAAGTAGTATCCAAACCATAGTTCAAATCCAACATATTAGAATACATAAAATTAATTTATGATATTTATTTTACTGTCATTATAGTGTTTGGTTACTATTCATTATCTTGCACGATTTTTTTATTTAAATTTATTAATGCTATAAATTGATTATAAAAAAAAAAGAAAAAGAAAAAAGAAAGAGAACCAGACGTTCTAAAAGTGAACCTGAAGTTCACATATTCATGGACCAGTAGAAGTTGGAAAAATGATATGAACCTGAAGATTCGTATCAATAAATCAAAACCTGAAGTTTTTGATTCAACAATCCATATAAATTATAAAGCCATGAAATTAAACCTGAAGTTTTTGATAGAACTAGAAGTTCTGATCACTTGTTAGAACCAGACGTTCTACCCCAAACCTGAAGATTTGACAGAACCTGAAGTTCTAATTTCATGTATTATGAACCTGAAGTTCTAAATCAAGCCTGAAGTCTTGACAGAACCAGCAGTTCTGATTCTCAAATATGAGAACATGTTAAATTTTTATTTTTCCATGTTTAAATTCCTTTCTTAATTACTTTTGAGGATGAGGATAGCCAACCTTTGAATAATGAGGCTTTTAACACTCACTTGGGATCACCCCCTGGCATGGTCTAGAAGGCCAATAAACTTTACAAACTTAAATTTTTTTTATTCTTTTGAGATGCATGTTGCTTAAACTTCTTTTTATTTATTTATTTCATGTCCTAATGAATGGTTTAATTATTTCAATTTTATCATATGATTGCATAGTTATATTGTCTTATTATTTTGTTTAAGGTATGGATCATGGAACTGAGGACAATCTTTGTTTGGTAGATAGTGCCACAACACACACCATTCTGAAAAATCAGAAATTTTTCTCAGAATTGATGTTTATTCCACGAAAGGTATCAACCATAGCTGGGCCTGTGCAAATAATTGAAGGCTCCGGAAGAGCCCACATAATGTTACCTAATGGTACCCACTTATTCATTAAAGATGCTTTGTTCTCAAATAGTTCCCGAAGAAACTTGATTAGTTTCAAAGACATCAGAATGAATGGGTACCACATTGAGACTGTAAGTGAAGGTAACAAGGAATTCTTATGCATTGTTACTAGTATTGGAAGCCAGAAGCAAATACTAGAAAAATTAAGTGCACTCTCCTCAGGGTTATATTACATGACAATCTTAAATGTTGAATCACATTCGGTTATGAGCAAAACAACAAAGTTAAGCCCGAAGCTTAAACTAAGCCCGAAGCTTAGTGATCCGAAGACTTTACAGCTCTGGCATGATAGGTTAGGTCACCCTGGGGCTACTATGTTGAGAAAAATTGTAGATAACTCCTTTGGGCATTCTTTAGAGAACCATCAATTGACCCTACCTAGTGGGTACTTATGTACACCGTGTTCACAAGGAAAATTGATCACCCGACCTTCTTTTGCTAAAGTTGCATACGAATCCCCATCCTTTCTGCAAAGGATACAAGGTGACATTTGTGGACCCATAAATCCCCCTAGTGGACCTTTTAGATATTTTATGGTTTTGATTGATGCCTCCACCCGTTGGTCTGATGTTTGCCTACTTTCAACTAGGAACATAGCATTTGCCCGTCTATTAACTCAAATAATCAAACTTAGGGCTCATTTCCCTGATTCTCCCATTAAGTCTATAAGACTTGACAATGCAGGAGAATTTACATCACAGGTTTTTGATGATTTTTGTTCATCTATAGGAATTGTTGTCGAACATCCTGTCCCCCATGTCCACACCCAGAATGGCTTAGCTGAATCCATGATTAAGCGCATCCAACTCATTTCTAGGACTCTGCTGATGCAATCCAAATTGTCAGTTAGTGCATGGGGACATGCTGTGTTGCATGCTTCAATGTTAATTCGACTTCGACCCACAGCCTATCATCAATTTTCTCCTGCACAACTTACATCCGGACATCAACCCAATATCTCTCACTTGCGCAAGTTTGGTTGTGCAGTTCAAGTCCCAATCCCACCTCCTAAGCGTACTAAGATGGGACCACAACGTAGATTGGGAATCTATGTAGGTTATGACTCTCCCTCAATTATTCGATATCTAGAACCAATGACAGGAGATGTCTTCACTGCTCGTTTTCCAGATTGTCAATTCGATGAGACAATATTCCCGCCGTTAGGGGGAGATAACATAGTTCCTGTAGAACGACCTGTTCCTGAAGAATGGCGAGAATTAACATGGAATACTTCCACTCTGTCTCATTTGGATCCACGAACTTCACAATGTGAAAATGAAGTCCGGAGAATTGTGCACTTACAAGAAATTGCAAACAGATTACCTGATGCATTTAACGATGCAGCAAAGGTGACAAAATCACATGTGCCCGCTATGAATACACCTGCCAGGATTAATGTCCCTGTAAGACAAAGTCAAAATACAACCGCAAAAGAATCTGCAATACGCCAGAAGCGTGGCAGACCTATAGGTTCAAAGGACTCAGCTCCGCGGAAAAGGAGAAATGAGCAATCATCATCATGTCCTCCCGAAGAGGCACGTAACACTCTTGAAGAGGTTCCTCCCGAAGAGGCACGTAACGCTCCTGAAGAGGTTATGACAAAATCCATTCTCTCTAGAATAATGGAAGTCCCTGGTGAGACTTTGGAAGCCCCTGAAGAGGCACCGGTACCGGATAATGAAGAGATCTCTATATTTTACAATTATTCAAAAGAGAGATGGAATAGAAATGATATTGTCATCGATGACGCATTTGCATATGCGATAGCTACACAAATATCAAAGGTAAATGATGATGATGATTGGGACACAGAACCACGTTCTATAAATGAATGTCGACAAAAAAATGATTGGCCAAAATGGGAAAGTGCCATCAAAGCAGAGTTAGAGTCTCTCAATAAACGTGGTGTGTTCGGACCTATAGTACAAACCCCAAAAGATGTTAACCATGTAGGTTACAAGTGGGTGTTTGTAAGAAAACGGAATGAAATGAATGAAATTACCAGATATAAGGCACGATTAGTGGCACAAGGTTTCCTGCAGAAACCTGGGATTGATTATGAGGAAACATACTCCCCTGTCATAGATACAACAACTTTCAGATATCTGATAAGTTTAGCAGTTTCTCAAAATCTAGAAATGCGACTCATGGATGTTGTAACTGCTTACTTATATGGGGACTTAGACACTAGAATTCACATGAAAATCCCGGAAGGATTTCCTTTGCCTGAAGCAAAGCCAAGGAGTACATACTCAATCCAATTGAGGCGATCATTGTACGGCCTGAAGCAATCCGGAAGAATGTGGTACAATCGTCTTAGTGAATACTTGTCTAAAAAGGGGTATGCAAACGATCCTATTTGCCCGTGTCTATTTATAAAGAAATTCATGAAGGGATTTGCAATATTAGCAGTTTATGTGGATGATATCAATTTGGTAGGGACTCCAGAAGAGCTCGAAGAAACTGCTGATTGTTTAAAGAAAGAATTTGAAATGAAAGACCTTGGAAAAACAAGATTCTGTCTCGGGTTGCAAATCGAGAGAAATTCTAATGGGATGTTGGTCCATCAATCTAATTATACCGAGAAGGTTTTAAAACGATTTGGTATGGACAAAGCACACCCATTAAGCACACCCATGGTCGTCCGGTCTCTCGATACACAGAAAGATCCATACCGTCCTATTGAAAAAAATGAAAAAGTTTTGGGTCAAGAAGTACCATACTTAAGTGCTATTGGAGCCCTGATGTACTTAGCACAATGCACTAGACCGGATATTGCATTTTCTGTGAATCTACTTGCCAGATATAGCTCCGCACCAACTCAAAGGCACTGGGTTGGTATTAAACATATCCTACGATATTTGCGTGGAACAACTGATTTAGGAATATTTTATTCTTATAATCCTATAGATTCCAGTTTTACAGGATATGCAGATTCAGGTTATCTCTCTGATCCTCATAAGGGTCGATCACAGACAGGTTATGTGTTTCTAAATGGTAATGCCGCCATTTCTTGGCGTTCTACTAAACAGACTCTGGTAGCTACCTCCTCTAACCATGCTGAGATTTTGGCTCTTTATGAAGCCAGTAGGGAATGTGTATGGCTAAGATCCTTGATTCAGCATGTTCGTAGTTCTTGTCAATTACCTTCTATTGCAGGTATCCCAAATGTTATCTATGAAGATAATGAAGCATGCATAAAACAAATTCGAGAAGGTTTTATTAAAGGAGACAAGACTAAGCATATAGCACCAAAGTTCTTCTTCACTCATGAACTTCAGAAGAACAATGAAATTGAAGTCAAACAAGTTTGTTCGAGTAACAACCTGGCTGATCTATTTACCAAATCTTTGCCAAAATCAGTATTCCAGAAGTTTGTATATGAGATTGGCATGCGAAGAGTTCATCATCAAACTATGTAAATGGTTGCAATCATCAGGGGGAGCAGTTTATCAGGGAGCATCCTGAAGTATGCTTCCCAGGACATTTGTGCGCTGTACTCTTTTTCCTTTCCTAGGTTTTATCCCACTGGGTTTTCCTAGTTAAGGTTTTAACGAGGCAGCATTATGCACGTCCAACACCATTTCAATGATCTTGAAGAATGTTGTACTCTTTTTCCCTTCGCTTTGGTTTTTCCCACTGGGTTTTCCTTAGCAAGGTTTTTAATGAGGCAACTGTCATTAAATGGTGGTCATCCAAGGGGGAGTGTTATAAGATATGGATCTTGGGTGGATGCCCACTTGTGATAAGATAGGGTTAGAATTAGGGTTCCTCCTTTTTAGTTTACTTTGCCTATAAATAGGCTCTCTCCCTATGTATTTAGACACAGTTAATGAGATATCAGAAAGGCTCTCTCTTCTCCCTCTAATCTTCTTTCTCTTGGTCTCTCTTTTTTATAACATAAAGACATATAACACATATCTTTTCTTAAAAAGAGTCATAAGCATCCACCCACTAATCCCACATTAACATATCCAGGTGGAAGTGCAGGGAAGGAGGAATAAGAAGAAGAAGGAGAAAGAGAGGGGAGGTAATGCAGGTGGCTGCGTGCAGGGTGAGCGTGGGAGGAAGAAGGTGAGCGTGGGAGGAAGAAAAAGATGGGGAAGGAGAGAAGATGATGCAACGACAGGCGCAGGTGCAGTCTGTGCGGTGGGTGCAGGTGGAAGTGCAAGGAAGAAGGAAAAGAAGGAGGAGAAAGAGAGGGAGGTGATGAAGGTGGCTGCACACAGGGTGAGCGTGGGAGGAAGAAGATGGAGAAGAAGAGAAGATGATGAAGGTGCAGTGGGTGCCAGTGGAAGTGCAGGGAAGGGGGGAGCACTTGGGGGCCCATGTCCAATGCGGGCCTTTAATTCATTGAAAGAAAAATCTAATTTAAATTGAAAGTAGACACTGAATAAACATACAAACTACATTTAAGAGTTGTTTTGATAACTTAGAAAGTATATTACAATATCTCACTTTTTTCTAAAAACCTTTATATTACATTATTTAAGGATATGCCATATAAGATAATCTTTTGTTACAAACTCTTTTCTATACACAAAAGAACTCATGGGCAACCATTAATTACAGTGACTCACTATAAGTTTTAACATTAATGATCATTCTTGCAATTATGACTCCCAATATTAGATTGGCCCCAAAATGGTTACAAATTTAATGTGGGGTCCTATCACTATATCACAATTACATAGTCCTTATTAATTATCAATATTAGGAGGGTCTTACTAATATCATACTAGGGACCCTTCATCGTGACTACCAACATTAGGTGGGTCCCGTACTACCAAAATTAGCTAGATTTCTTATTAATTACCAATATTGAATTATGTGATTGCAGTTAGAAGTTTGTCATCATTAAATGAGTCCTACTATTTGATAGCTCGATCCCCTTGTGTTACTATGACTACCAATATCAAATGGGTCCCACAATTATTTCTCATAGATAGATTCATTAATGATGCTTGACATTAGATAATGTTTTACAAAAATAAATAAATAAATAAATAAATAAATAGGCCCATTTGTGATGATCACCATTAGATGTATTACACTATAACTATCAACATTTGGTGGACCTACCTTAATCAAACATAATATCTTGGATCTTAAGGTTTTAACATTTAACCATGTGATTTTTTAACAAAAGTGGGTCCTACCATGATTATATTAACACATGAGATTACAAATTAGTGGGTCTTTTGCATTGAGTCAATTGATTACTTTCATTCCATTTCTTATTTAGTATATCATTTTGTGAGTTTTTTTATAAATTGCCAAACACTTCAAAGGTATATTGAAATTTGTAAAAATTGCCAAACACTATAAGTGACACAAAATAATAATATGACGCTATTTTATTCTATGATAATGAAATTTTACAATATTTAAACTTGTTGATATTATATTATTCAGTTATCCAAACACCCCCTTAATACAATTATATAGGAAATTTAAGATTGGTCACCATCTTTTGGAGAACCCCATATACGTGTTTATGCCTTCCAATTCATGTGGCGTGGATATTTGAAAGAGAAAGGCAAATATTTTAAAAGAATCTTATATATAAATTTAAATCAATCGTAAAAAGGAAAACATCGAATCATGTTCAACCCAATCACTCACCTTTCTAGGAATCTACATGTCATATTCTTCACTGCTACCAATACAATCAATTAGATATAAACATCTCTTAAAATAAGATTTAAATAGTTAGAAATATAATAAAAAAAATCTAAAAGGAATATAGAAAGTTTGAAATCCATTCAACAACGTAACATAAAAAAAAAAAAACGAACTAAAGTAGATATAGAAAAGTAATGTTATACTGACTACATACCTGATGACGCTTGATTTGGGGTAGATCCAAACATTGTCTCAAGACAACTACAAAAATTCATTGTAAGAAGATATTTACTGTAAGAGAAAATAAATTTAAAAAAGATTGCAATTAAATTTTATCACATGTATCTTCAATCTAAATTAATTGTCATATTCGCGGGAGAGTGAGTACTGTTTCCTTATATGACAATCAATCTTTTAAGTTAATAACTATACATGGTTTCCTTATATGATTAAGTGGTGATCAATCTTCTAATATGATCATTATATACAGTTTCTCTCTGGGGCTATAGGGTATTTTATCCGGCTTCCCTCTGGGCCCGGAGGGATTAGTCCAGTCCAAAGGGTTGAGAATCCTCTGATAGCAAAAATAAATAAATAAAAAATATGATCATTATATACAGTTTCCTTTTAGGTCAGTAATTATTTTAAATAATCAAATTATACACTTTTCTTATACGTTAATCAATCTAATTAGAATATAGGGGTTTTTACCCGAAAATGCACTTTAAATGGCCACTACATGCAATAGTGCACTTTAAACATCTATGCATCTAACAGGAAAACCGTATAGGATTCCCAATTTTTTTTACCATTTTTTTCGGAGGTCGAATTCGACCTTCATTTTCAGTGTTAAAGGTCGAATTCGACCCTAAGGTGTAACCTTCTGCATACAAAAATATGTTGGAGGTCGAATTCGACCAGATCTTTCAGCTTTTAAGGTCGAATTCGACCACGACAAAATTAGTTCCCCCTTTTCAAAACCCTCGTTTCACAGTAAAATAAAGTCATTTTACCCTGAAACGGTTGACTACGACATCTGGGTTCTCTTCTTCTCCATCCCATCGACTGCCAGCATGCACTTTCTACCCTCTGTGGTCCCCTCCAAGTCCATCCTTCTGAATCGACGAAAAGGTATGTGTCGCCATGGTCCCCCCCATGCATTATCTCTGCTTTTTTATTTTTCTTATGCTCTACGTCGACTGTCAGCATCTCTGCATGTTCATCATGGTTGCACCCTCTTGGTGTGTTCATCCCCTACGTATTTAGGTCTTCGATTCCATATAGTTGCAGATGAGATTGTCACCACATATACAGACATGGCCATTATGATTGTGGTTGGGTTTTGTTTGTTAGTTTGGGTTTTGTTTGTTGGTTTTGAAATTTGGGTATTGGGGTTTTGGATTTTGATTTCAGCGGCAACTACGAATGTCTTGTTTTTTTAGGCAACCACATAATCGTTTCCCTTGATTTCGTTTTTTCAGTACAATTTTTACTTTACTCCAACCCAAAATGATGTGAATGATGTGTTGCCATGGTTATCTAGACTGCATGGTTATCTAGACTACTCATCTTTTTTTACATTCTCTTCTGATTTTTATTGTCAGTTGTCATGGTCTCTTCTGTTTTTTAATGTCAGTTGCCATGGTTGTCTTTGTTTTGTAACTGCCCATGTGGTTGTCTTTGTCAAGTTATTGCCCATGTGGTTGTCCTTGTTTTGTAACTGCCCACGTGGTTGTCCACCAAATTATCTCCCCTCAAAATGAATGAATTGATTTTATTACTCCAAAATCCATTGAAAGTGAGGGTGGCATTGGAACTTTTGGTGAAGCTCATTTGACCTACAAGTTAAGGTCTGCTGTAATGTGAGTGTTTTTGTTTTTTTATTTTTCTTTTTTTTTCTCTTACCTGCTATTTCATATTGAAAGTGAGGGTCTTTTTTAAATTGTATTTATTTATTATAGTTGTTGTTATTGTACATTTTTGCTTTCTTTCATGTTGAATGATCTTTCTGAAATTCATTTTTACTATAGTTGTTATTGTTTGTTGTTATGTTTCATCCTCTTCACAGAAGTAAAGTAAGAATATCCTCTTTATACTGTCTACAATGTAGATTTTAGCACCTTTCTTATTAGATTCCATTTCGCAGATGTCCGAAGCCACAAACAGCAATGAAGGTGTACCTGAAGAAGCACCAACAAGGCTACTATACGAACAGGATACCCACATCTCATCAGCGATATGATGTGGACTGGTAATGTGTTAAAAAGATTACATTCTATTTTTACAAGTAATGATTATGGGTTACTTTCGTTTGAAGTACGGTAATGTTGTATAAATAGAGAATGGGAATATGAGTTGGACCATGGGTATTGATGTAGGTGGTTGTTGTTAAGAGTATTGCACAAATAAAACAGTAGGGACTTGTTTGAAAAATTAGGTGGTGTGAATCTAGGAGAGAAAATAATAATAACAACATAAAAAAAAGGTTGTCAACATGAACCTTTAATCTGCAAAGTTATGACAAATAATCGCAAACAGTAGGGACTGGTTCTGTGCGTCGCTTATATTTTCCAATTTGATTTGAGTTCAGGGGGGCTTGGGTTTGCTTTGATTTCAAGGAATGGTGTTTTTTTGCCCTTTTTGTGGATTAAAACTCATGGGGTTCATAGGCCCATAGCAATAATGCTAGGTTGCATGTCACATTAGGACAGACTTCAGGGAATGACACAAACGTTGTGTTTCAAATTTGACTTAGGTGAAAAGGACTTATCCTTCGATCTTGGATGATCCATAGACCATAGTACTAGTTATCTTTGATTTTCAGCAAAACTATTTACAGTGTTTTCACTTTCGTTTCTGCATTCACTTTCGCTTTCACTTCACTTGCAATTGTTTTGCATAAGAGCTGGAACTTGAATACATCCAGATCATCAGTTTCAAGTTAAATAACAATGAAGTCACAGTAACTTGAGATTCAAATGTCCTATCCAATATCGTAAATGATTGTGACATTTCCAATGAAAAGGGTTTGAATTTGTTAACTAAGTATCTACCATGCGCAGATACTTAGTGAATATTTTCTTTAGTAGTTATAATGTGTCATATAGAATTACTTTTGTTGTTATATGTCCTTTTAACCTTAAATATTTTACACCTTATATGAAGGCCTACCACCTCGAGTCCCTTTCAAACACTTTGTCTCACCTAATATGAAAAAGAAAAAAATAGCCCCTCTTGCTGCCAAACATGTTGTGAGTGCTGTTGTGAGGTTTTTTCTTTTTATGATTAATTACAACATCCAATAAAAGACAACAAAAGAAACACACCAACAACAATAAATCCTTATAAGCTGTGGACTTTAGGATAGTAAGTTCATATTAACATTTCCAACCGGTTAATGAACAGGTTGTACTTAGGTGGACCAGTACGTGCTATTCAATTCTCCATTCTCCATTCTAACCTGAAGATCTAAACCCAACTCAGTCACTGATTGGGTTCACATTCCAACTAAGCTTACAAAAGGTTCAACTTTTGGTTGATCCCATAATCATAATCATAATCTTCGGATAAGAAAATTCTTTACAGCACAGGTCCACATGGCAAGTATTTTGGACCAGGCAATTTATTGGCCACCCCTATTTATACAATCCTGTGCTGTTTTGAATGAACAGCTATTCAATTCCTCCATTCAGCAGCTAAAAATAATAAACACCCAATTATTCAAATCTTGAGGGACCGAACATCTGATGATATCAACATTTTAGACTACAACTTGAAAAAAATTAGAGACATGTACATTATCGGATTTCTTATTTAACTAAGTCTGGATGAATAATAGAACTTTTATGTCAAAGATGTTGTGTGTCCTAAAAAAAGATCTTGCGAAATTATATTAGTTCTTGTGAATGTTGTAAGTCTACTAAATAAGAAGTCTAGTATATCTCTTGATCTGCTCTTGTAAATGAAGGGAAATTATTTATTTATTATTTTGTTTTTTTTATATCATGTAAAGTGACTGAATAACCTCACATTTTGTTTTTATTGGTAATGTAAAGTGACTGTCACTTTTTTTTTTGTATATTCTTCTTTTTAACATTTGTGCAGGAGCTTGGTTTGTGTAGGTGCATACCCACTAATCCAGACCATGGGTTATGGGACCTAAATGAAAGGCAGCAAGAATATATCAGGCAGACCGGACTACATTGACTGATGGAGACGAGGTGGATGCGAATCGACCATGCCTTGATTACTGGACTGGCAGAGCGCTGGCGCCCTGAGACAAACACATTTCACTTCCCTATCGGTGAGGTTACAATGACTCTTGAGGACGTGGCCTACATTTATGGTCTGCCTATAAATGGGTCCCCGGTCACTGGCAGAACATTCCCTAATGATAGTGTTGCTAATGTTTGCGAAGAGTTGTTAGGGAAGCGCCCCGTGGATGGAGTTGACTTTAATGGCATATCAATTAAATTCACATGGTTAGACCATCACTTCGGGCCTAAAAGAGATGATGAAAAAAGTAAGAAAAAGAAAAAAAAGAAACTATCTGAACAGGATGAGATCTATGTCACAAGGGCGTATCTATTCTTCTTGGTGTTCGGATAGATATTGGCAAATGCGTCGGGATCGAGGGGGCCTGCTTATCTTCTAGAGCTATTCAGGGAGTTCAAACCGTATGCGTGTGCTCCCGCTTGTTTAGCTAATCTTTATAGGATGCTGACGAAGGGAGTGAAATGGTCTGGTATCAAGAATACCGAGGGTGGAGAGGCGGCCATACGTGCGGGTCTAGACCCGACAGATGAGAGTGATGCTTTTGAACATACATTCAAGACTATGCAGGACCACTTCAGTTGCTCCAGGTATCTTACGATATGTTTCTTTTATTGTTCTGTATGTTTAGTTCCCTGTATAACCAAAAGCATGTCATCGATCTCCTTAACTGGTTTTGAACTTCATCATCCAAAACTAATAAAAAATTGTTTGAAGAAAAGAAGTGATATCAAAACTTTCATCGACAATTTTAACTAAACGATCATTAACATTATGCTTCATAGGTATGGGCGTATTCAAGGATGGCCATTGGTAGATGAATCAATCCCTCACGATACACTAGCTAGAACGTTCGTTTCCCTTTGATGGTCACATGGCGGAATAGGCTAGAGGGAATAAGCCACTTGACAAAGTTGAGGCGTGTTCGCAAACAACTTAACAATCTCGCGTCGGGTGAGGTGAGACTAATTCATTACGATAGTTTTATTTTTTATTTTTTACCTTCTACAATAATCATGGCATGATTTATTGAATGCTTAACAAAAATTATGCTTCTTCATGCAGTTTGAATGGCAGCCATACAAGAAACTTGGCAAGCCATTCTTGAGATCGGTCCCAAAAGCCGACCGAGGACTCTTCACATCCTATGCACCCCTCATCTTTTATTGGTTACTTGAGCGACACAATACCGAAAGGGTGATGAAGCAATTCGGCCTACGACAGGTTGTCCCCCCACCTTTTGTCCTTCCTTTCCCAACAGTCGAAAGAAAACAAAGAGTGATTGTTGACTATAGCCAAAAATATAAGATGGAGATAGATATGTGGGAGGACAGGAGGCGGTACATTACAAGAGGGAAGAAGTCATCTAGTGTGCCACAATCCGATGAATACATGGCATGGTATTTTCAGAATACTATAATGCTTGTTGGCTGCATTAGGAGGGAAGAAGGCCAACGACCAATAGAGAAAGAACATACATTCGATCCGGAATCGAGCATCCCACAGAAAAGGGTCAGTTGATGATGAATATCTCTATGCTTGACAGCTATGTTATTTTTTCTTTAAAAAAAAAGAGAGGTTAACCTTCTCGCTTATTCTCATTTGTAGGTGATGGATTTCATTGATCACATTGAGCGGTCATGTGACCGAGCGCTTAGAAATCAAGGCACCGATTTAGGGAAATATGTATCCTCATTGAGAGACAAGCTGAAGAGATTCATGGTTGCTTTTGGAACTACATTCGATGAGTATGTTGAGTCTTGCAACAGCTCTCAGTCAGAAGTGGATAAACAGTTGGTAAGGACCGTTCTTCTCTACTAAATTGATTCATCACACTTTCACCATGAATAATGTTCCCATAGTTTCGTGTTCAATGAGAAATCTTCTGAACCAAAGATTAAACTGAAAGAATAGATACAATTCATTAAAGTGTTAACTGTATTTTGTGCCATCAAATTCTGACTATCTGGGTTCGTAACATCATGTTTGCTATTCTCCGCTATACCGGCATCAAGTAATTCATTCACATAATTGGACTTCGATTTTGACTCCTCATAAAAGGCCAATTTCAAAACCTCGAGAGATGTTTCTATATCGAACCATAGGATATAACACATTTTGGACAAGATCTAGTAGATGACTTGAACCTTTTTACAGCTTCTGAATTCAAGGTGTTAGAGTCCTCTAGAAGAGACTGCAATAGGTCCACCCTAAGTAATGGCAAGCGGGAGGGAGGAATAGTACCATGTCCTGTAAAATTTGGTGCTTTAAGGATTCATGGATTCTGTTAAAAAGAGAGCTCCAATGCTTAAAATCAATAGCAAATATCTGAATGACAAATAGAAAACTAAGAACATGTTAATGCATAAGAATTAATAATTAAATCAGAACATGTTGCACCTTAATGAAGATACTGTAGAATTGACAATTGTGTCATCACCTTCATAGCCTTCACTCATATATCTAACATCAACTTTATGTATCTAACGTCAACTTTCTGTATTCTACCATATATCTAAATTCAATGGTCCCTAAACTATCAATCTTCGTATTATAGTGTTATTGCTTGTTGGAATGTTACTATTTTCATTTGACTTACACTGTTAATTGACTTCTTACAGGATGTTACCCGAAGAAAGTGTATGTCAAGAGACCCGCATCGAAAACTCCATTTAAGAAAAAAACGAAGGGAAAAACTGGTCCAACCGAAGCTAGTCCAACAAGGCCATCAATCACCGTTGACCCAGAATCAAAGGTCAAGCCAAAAGTGCATGTTCAGGAGGAAAGTCCATTCAAGCCTACATCTCATACCGGCGAATCAAGTGTCCATGGATATGTCCAAGCCCTTAACAGTCAACTTGATGACGAACCCAATCTTGTGCGGCTAGAAGAAATATTCTCAACTTCTCCTTGCCCCGATGTTTTGTTGACTCCAACTCCTATAGAACCACTTGCGCTTGTTGTAGCACCCTCACCTACTACAATTGAGTCATTAGTGTGGAGGTTGAGACACCTGCCAAGGAATAGGAGAGTGGCGGAGAGGTTGCTGGACTTCGAGCATGGAGTACCTCATTCTGAATATGTTCTATCAGATTTGGATAAAGAGAAACTAGAGGGCTTCCACAGATATTACACTACAAGGTAAATTAGGGATTTGGGAAATGATGATATGAGAAAAAAACAATAGTGAGAAGGTGAATCTCTTTTAAAATGTCTGATTTTTTAAAATATCATCTTATCAAGAACACAAAAATTAGGGGGTTACAAAATCTTCTCATCATCTTAAATTCTCCCACCTCAGGTTTTTCAAGTACATGCTACCTTCAACATCTAATTGGTGCTTGAGTAGGGGCATTTACTACTGTATGATTGAAAGAAACCATTAGGTATCTGTTAACCCATCCAATTTACACCCAATCATTTAATGATCTTTGGATTCATCATCAGTTGACTACACAGATAAGACCCAGAAGGATTTTAATCCTGTATATGAAGTGTAGACCCTTAACTACTGCCTATTTTCTTGTCAACTCATTGTTGGGTTGGTGTTGGGTTGATCTCAAGCAAGATACATTATAAAATGTGTATAATAGAGTTCTAGAAGATCTCTTTATGGCGTTAGAATGAAAGATTCTAAGCTTTTCAAAGTAAAATGAAACCCCTTTTGGTGGTGCATTGAGTAATTAGGCACACCTGTGTGCATCAACTTTCCAAAAATGTATATCCCTAGTCTCACCCAAAGATGCCATCCTAAGGACATGCATTCTCTGAATATAAAAATGAATTATGTCCTGTCACATAGTTTCTAGTATGTAACAGCTTAAATCTTCCACTGTGTCAAATGGTGGTATTATGATGACAGATTGTTTATGCTATAAAAGTCAGCCATGTGATGATTATGAAGCTTTTGGTTGGAAGTTCAGTAGAATCTTATCTAAGATCTTATTCAGTAGAATCAGTAAATCTCATAAAACTTCTATTTATCTATTTTTTTGTTTGTTCTGTGATCCAAACCTTCTCCCATGTACCACAACATAAGGCCTAAACATCACTGTTTGTGTGTAATTTATCATAGATAATAATAGCATGTAACTGAAATACTAGTGAAACTTTTATGAAATTTAGAAGCAACTTTGTATGAAATTTAGATTTTATAATTACTTTATGCTAACCCAGATATATATCCTTTTCAGGAAGGATGAGCTTCGACTTATTTGTTCCTTAGTTGATTGTGACACCCTTAATGCTTTGTTGGACCCGGACACACTGTTAGACACTAACGTCATCTACTACTATTTTGAATACTTAAGGAGGACCTGCGGTGACGCATATCTAGCAGATCCAAGCATTTGCGTAAGTATTTTTACAAACTATTAAGCTGCTAATGTAAGTTCGAAAATCAACTTATTAATGCAATTTTTATTTAAGCTTACAGAGCTTTTGGCAGAAGAAGCACAAGGCTGGTGATGATTATGCGTTTGGGGTCAACGGAGCACGAATGTGGGATGCAAAGGAATGTAAGACGCTCGTTTGCATTTTACACTAGCACAATCATTTCACCTTGCTTGTTGGCTACACAGATGAGAACCGTTGGGAGTTCTACAATAGCTCTGACAGTGATAAATATGGTTTAGTCATTTGCGAAGGTTTTGTAAGTATCCATTAAAATCTTTTTGATTATTTGCATTTCATTTAAATCAACCCACCCTTTAACTTAACTTTTCTAAACTTTTCTACAGAAATTGTGGCTAACCGAACATTTTTACGATTATGGGTTGATGGAGCCATGGGTGTGGTCGATGGACGTGAAAGCGAACATTCCCCATCAACAGAATGGAAGTGACTGCGGTGTATTCACGTGTGTGTTTGCGGAGCATTGTATCTTTCGTCGTCCAGTTCGGTTCACCCAAGCTGACATGCCATATTTCCGCTGTAGGATTTTGATCGAGATATTCAAGAGAAGTTGGGAGTTGAATGGAAACAGATTCAATCTCCCTGACCTATGGTGACAAGGTTGTCAATGACTAATCATGCATGAAGGAAAACTGTTTTGCTAACAAAAACCCCAAATTTGTAATGGTTGTAAAGTTTTTAACAGTGAATTACAATTGTTGTTGGTGGTTGTGTTATTGAATTAATTGAGGTGCATATGGTTAAATGGTTGAATGTGTATTATTTTGTTTAAAACCTTCTGTAAGATGTTATTGAATAGGTTATTGTGAGAAATGTTGAAATCAGAATCCAGAATCCATTCATGGTTGTGTAATTTTTTAGATGGGTTTTGCTTTTAATTTTATTTATTTATTTATATGCTCAGAGTCAAATTCGACCTACATATTCACTTTGGAACAGGTCTTTCAGACTCCCTGCGTCGCATCCGACATATATATTAAATATTTTTTACTCCCAGCGTCGAATTCGACCTTTACACAGGTTATTAAGGTCAAATTCGACCTACATGTTAAAATTGGAACATCTTTTTTTCACTCCTAGCGTCGAATTCGACCTTTACACAAAGGGTGAAGGTCGAATTCGACCTATATGTTAAATTGGAACGGGTGTTTTTCACTCCCAGCGTCGAATTCGACCTTTACATAGGTTATGAAGGTCGAATTCGACCTACATGTTAAAATTGGAATAGGTTTTCCCACTCCCAGTGTCAAATTCGACCTTTACACAACGGGTGAAGGTCGAATTCGACCTACATGTTAAATTTGGAACATGTACTTTTCACTCCCAGGGTCGAATTCAATCTTAAAACATGTTATGAAGGTCGAATTCGACCTACATGTAAAATTTGGAACAGGTATTTTTTCACTCCCAGCGTCGAATTCGACCTTAAAACATGTTATGAAGGTTGAATTCGACCTACATGTAAAATTTGGAACATGTATTTTTTCACTCCCAGAGTCGAATTCGACCTTAAAACATGTTATGAAGGTCGAATTCGACTCTGCAAATTACCTGTTTCACTTCCAGTTCTTTCATTCGACCTGGTAATCTTAGTAATGATTGTCCGATTCATTTTCTATTACATGATAACTAAAAATATGCATATTACATCCATTTCTTTTAAATTACATACACATAAAATATGGAAGTTTCAAACATTCATGGAGACTTACATCAACAAAAGATATGTAGATTACATCCACGAATGGAGACTTACATTAATCTAAAAGATGGTATTTGCAACATTCACAAAAAGAGATGGAAGTATAATCCATTCATGGAGGAGCACATTAACAAAAGATATGAAGAATATATCCACTAATGGAGACTTACGTTAACCTAAAAGATGGAATTTGCACCATTTACAAAAAGATGAAAGTTTCATCCATTCATGTGTGATTACAATAACAAAAGATATGAAGATTACATTCACTCATGAAGATTTACATTAACATAAAAGATGGAATTTACAACATTCACAAAAAGAGATGGAAGTAAAATCCATTCATCAAGTCGCTAATTTTGAGATGAAACTGGTGGATTTTCGTAGCTGCCCTTGTTGTGTCCACATTGTCTACAATTGGAACAAGTTACCACTCTGCGCTGTCGGTTCCTCTCGTCCACACGGATTCTATTTTTCTTAGGCCTTCCCGGTTGCTTCTTTTCCAATGGAGAGTGTACTTGTTCAATTGATCTTTGCTCCCACTGCTTCATATCACGTGTTGCATGAATTATATCGTCATATGTCCTTTGATATATGCTCACACTATACCAATGCTCATAATATTCATACGGATTTATATTCCGTAATTTCATTGATACCAACGCATGGCAGTATGGGATGCCAATCACTTCCCACTTGTGACATGTGCATGACTTCTTTTCAAGATCAACAACATCCACGTACTCAACTGACTAAACCTGGAACTCTACCAAACCGGCGACACGAACATGGAGCCTACGTGCTTCTTCAATTTCATTGTCAAGGTACTTCTCTGCATATGGAGTAAGACGTGTTGTTATGTTTTGTGTTTGAGCCCGACGCTTTTGGTAGAACTCCATTAATTTTGCACGGATCTCTTTGACTTGCTTTGTGATAGGAAGAACCCTTGTGTCCTTTAGAAGACTGTTGGTGCACTCCACAGCGTTACTCGTTAGCATGTCATACCTCCGTCCATGCAGATACGCCGTAGCCCAAAACTAACGGGCAATCGCACCAATGTATTCAAAAGCACGTTCATCTAAGGAACGTATGTCGCTCATGTAAACATTGAACTCGTTTGGGCTATATGCTCGTGCAGCTTCCTAGAATGTCCTAACGATACCATGATCGTTGAAAGATCTTTTGATATTCTCAGCTATGTGATGACAACAAAAATAATGGAAAGCGCTTGGGAGCATGGATTTCAATGCAGGAATAAGACCCTTTTGACGATCAGACACAATTGTCAAATTCTTTGGCTCGCCCAATGCAATTGATAAGTTCGCTAGGAGCCACTCCCAACTATCACGTCGTTTTGCCTCCGCAAATGCAAATGCTATTGGAAACAATTGATGATTCGCATCATGTGTGACAGCGAGTAGCAGTACTCCAGGATATTTTCCACGAAGATGTGAACCATCCACTGCTAGCAAAGGCCTTAAAGAAGTTTGAAATGAACATATACAACGCCCGAAGGCCCAGAAGAACCGCCTAAATCCGCCATCCGAAGTGATATCAATGTTTGTCACTATGCCAGGATTGGTCCTTTGTAGCTCAAAACAATAAAGTGGTAATATCTGGAAGGACTCCTCATATGACCCTTGAATTTTACGCAGTGCCATCTCCCTTGCCATATATGCTTTCCTATATGTGATTTTAGTACCAAACTTCGTTTCATATTCGTTCATTATCTCTTTCGGTCTAATATCATTATTGCAACGTATCTCCCCTTCAACGAACTCAGCTATTAACCGCGCTGATGCTTGCCTATGCGTTGTCCCCATCATTGGTTTGGAACAAGATTGATACGGCTTGTACTTCCGAACTTTGAATTGTGGGCCAGAATCCACTATAGCGCCGTGTATTCGCCAAGAATAATTATCATCTTTGCAACATGCAGTTACCATCTTCATGCTCGTCTTTAAGTGCTTCAACGTGAAATTATTGTAAATTGCATGCTTGGCTATGCCTTTTCGGAATGCTTCACGGTCTGGAAACTCACGACCCAGCCACATCTCCCTGACAGAATTGTGCACTCCTTCGGCTATGACCGCTTCAGGGACCATTGTGTCCACAAACGTCTTCTCATGAATACTATGTGACCCATCTAAAGTAGTACGTCCAAATCCGTTGCACCCTTCTAATGGAGTTGAATCCGTAGTACCTCGCTCCATAGGCCTATACTTGGGTTGGGGACATGCAGATATCCGAGTCGACTCGGATGTAGTGTTTACGCCCAAGTCATGGAACTCGTCAGGCCCACTTTGTGTCTCAGCTGTTACAACATTGTCTGCCACCTCTTTTGACTCGTGAGACAAGGGTTGGCCCACCACATCGTCGACATCATTCATGAAAGACGAGAAGTTCACATCAACATCCTCTCTTAAGTTGATGGTAGGGCAGTCTTTCGTGGGAGACGTAAATGTCGAGCCTTTTACTTTAGACTCCATATTCTTGATAATCTTATCAGTGGGATGACTAGTGCCCGTGCGATCAAACCTGCACATTCAAAATTGCACCATCATATTGTGTATAAATACTGAATACAACAACATTAATTACAAGTATGTATAACAATATTGAATACAACAGGCATAGAAACTAAGTATTAACAACAACAACCAACCTTTCTTGATATAGGTGTAAGGTGCCATCTTCCTTGCCCATTATTCGTGTTACAAATATTAATATCCCGGAAGATTTGGTCATACAGTTTTTGAAAAGTCCATTGATATCGCTGTCATCATCAATGTTTATCATCGAAAAGAAGCTTCCATTGTGCAGTAGGTATTTTAAAGTAAGATCTTCAACGATTACACCCCAGCATGAGGCTTCAAGTGCCATGTTTTTCAGCTCACTGATACTTATGTTACTCGACAGATACCTCACTTTCTGTCTGCCCCCCTTATATTGGGGTCGATTTAGATCAAATTTAAAAGTGCCATCGTAATGAAAAATAGCTAATTGTTGTACATCTGACATGCTGTTACAAAAAGGAACTATTGATTAACTTAGTGGAAAAATTGAGCTCAATTGAACAAGTTCGTACTAAAATTTTGAGAGACAACCTTATACTGCCAATTCATGTTATGAAATGCAAATGCACAAAATAGTAAAAATAGTGCTTGAATGGCCAAGGAAACTTCTTGGGTTGGTCACTGCACGTTCACATTTAACCCAATATAGTTATACCTCTACTTAGAAAACAGACCCATATTTCTAACGGTCATGACCAAAACCTTCATGTTCATATTCAACCATACAAGTTTGTTTCAATAAAACTCGAAAACATGATGACAACAATATAAACAATGAAGTAGGGAAGATGCCCATAACAACAAATAAATTCATTTAAAAGCTATGTAAAGATAAGTTCTGCTCTTATTCTTAATATATCATTGCATAAGTACCTTAGATCAGAGGGGAGATGTCCAAGAGATGTGGAATCGGACAAAGAATGGCGAAAAAGCAGCTTTCAGTCTTCTACAACTCGACTCGTAAGGGTAGGGCACGAACGGAAAAAGGGTTTGTATATGTAGTGAATTATATCTCAGGGTCGAATTCGACCTTTAACACTGAAATTGAAGGTCGAATTCGACCTCCGAGAAAAATGGAAATCCTGTACGGATTCCCTGTTTGGTGCATAGATGTTTAAAGTGCACTGTTGCGTGTAGTGGCCATTTAAAGTGTATTTTCGGGTAAAAACCCCTAGAATATATGGTTTACTTATACGGTCATCAATCTAATTAGAATCAATGTATGGTGTATGATGGATAAGCCAAATTCCTTAAAACATGGGCGCACTAATAATACCTAGAAAAACAATATCTTATATAGAAAACATATAATGTTAATTGGTAACATCACTATTCTAATATCAATATAATAAAAAATGATGTTATCATTTTTTTTCCATCTGGATGCGGTCCATAATCTATTTAAATTTGAAAATGTTAATTGGTAACATCACTATTCTAATATCAATCTTAATAAAAAAAAGGCGTTACTATGGATGTTTCTTGACCATAATATTGGACAATCTGGATGCAGCCCATAATCTATTTTAAAACAAAAAATAATAATTGATAACATCACCATTTTAATATCAATAAAAAAAAATCAACACACAACATCTTAGTGCATGGGCCTTATTATGGATGATACTTGACCATAATATTGGACGATCTGTTTGCAGTCCATAATCTATATTAAATAAAAAAATGTTAGTTGGTAGCGTCTAAAAGAATTGATTTAATTGACCTTCCAAACTGAAATGCTCTGGCCACATTCACAATCTGATAAAAGCAAATGTGAAAATATATATGCGTCACGTGTCGCTCCCACATGAATGTTGAGGGTGCTCGAGTCGATACTGTCATCCATAGCTCAGAATAAAACGTTTCAAATAAATGGTTTTGAAAGTTTTTTAGAAATACTAATGACCAGAATAAATGGCACAAAACATAATCAGAAATTGTAGTCACTCACCGATATATATATTAAAATTAATCTAAATGTCCCTAATTACATGCCTAGGTTATTAATCAATTTACAACATAAAGAAGCTGAATCTAGGGTTCTTATAATCTCTAATGAATCCTAACTAAAAAAATAAAAAATCGTTCATTTCAAATCAACAACGAAAAGATCCACTCATCAAGTCTAGAAAGAATAAAAAAAAAGACTTACAGAGTCCTTTGGGAATCCATTTCAATGATCTCGGAGCCCTTTTTGTCTACAGAAGACTGCAGAGATCACATGATGAGTATGCAATATATATTGAGATGGAGAGATCGACACACAAAGAGAGATGTAGAGACTTACATGCACCATCTTCGTATAATTATCGTATAATTAGTATTTTCACGAGAGCGAGAGAGAAGAGGGAACGTAGAGAGGGGGTGAAGCAGGGAGAGGATAAGATGGAGAGATTTTAGGGAGAGAGATTAGGTTTTATTGCATTGCATAGATGGTGTGTGTAGAGGGAGAGATGAGAAAGAGAGATTTTAGGGATTGGATAGAAATAGGAAGGGCAATTATGGAATTAAGCGGTGTAAAAAGTCTGAGGTTGCGCCACGTGTCGTCTTTCCAGGAAGCCTCCCCCGCCACGTGTCGCTCTCCCGCGAAAACCTGCTGCTATTATATATATATAACTAGCGCTTCAGGGCCCGCGTCCAATGCGAGCCTTTTATTTTTTGTTTCTATCCGTTCTTATATTTTAGGAAAAGGGTGTTTGGAAGCGATTTTGGACCGTTCCTATTTGTTGTTTTTGGTGTAGTGTGGATTTATCTTATATGCAAGGGAGCTTTTTTGCTACAAAATTAGTTAGGCTTTAATAAACTTTTTGGTTAGGTATTTCATCCAAATGGGGATCATAAAAAATAAAACGGAAAAGACAATAAAAACAGAATTAATAGTAATAAACAAAAACTACCAAATAAATCAGCAAGAAAAATATCATTATCTTTTCATAACCATATAAAAACAACTAAATGTACCATCATGAAATTTCAAATCATCAAATAAGGTGCATACATGTAGGGCTAAGATAAGGATTTTTTTCTATAAGAAACAAAGTCTTTTCCCAAATAAGAGGGTCGTTATTTGGTTTACCACGAAATTCATACAATGGGTTGAGACCCCAATTTCTCTAATAAGAGCTACCCATTGCTTTAAGCTCCATCTTAGATTCACCATTCCTGTTGAGGAAAAATACCCCACAATACCATCTCCAATTAACATCCTAAAATCTATCTTCCTCTAATCTTATTTAGGAAGAGAGGTCGAATAACTTATTAATGAATTCTAATATTCTCTCTTATCCAATCTTTCCGCCCCTGAATCTCTCTAACAATGATCTTCCTTCTCAAAAATCTCTCTTTAAAGTGATACATGATTAAATAAAATCTCTCTTATTTAATTCCCTACTTAACTATTTAAATTCAAATTTAGATTCACAAAAGTATAAGCCTCGACCCAATGCCATTAACCTAAAAGGAGACATTTTATTCCCTTAAATCTCTGTTAAATTTTTCAATATTTATCTCCCTTCCAAATCAATTATTAGAAGATCTGGTGGTCATAAAATCTTAGTATTCCTCTTATTTCAGCCTACCCATAAACAATGGCCCTACATCATCATGAGGGCACTAATGCATTAATTAAAATCTTAAAAATACACGGTCTACCTGACGGGTTGCATGTACCATTAGGATTTGAAGAGATTGTTTTTAAGAAAGAGAGAGAGATTTTAGGGAACTTCCCAAATATATTTACTTAACTTTTGTTAGTTTTGGAAGCCACACACTCACACAAGGAAAGGTGTTCATTTCCCATAATATTTGTTTTTCCTATCCATAAGCTCTCAAAGCTTTGTCTGCTGTCTATATGTTTTTACGGCCTTTTCTTGATTGCAAGTCTTTCCAACTCGCTATGTGATGACTCGGCTTAATTATTTACTCAACTTTGGAATGAGATGTTAAAGAAAATCGCATTCTCAGATTTGCCTAAATAACCTAATAAGAATCCAACACGTTGGCTGACACCCAACATACAAACTACATTTAATACAATTATATACGAAATTCAAGATTGGTCACCATCTTTTGGAGAACCCCATATACGTTTATGCCTTCCAATTCTCATGTGGTGTCGATATTTGTAAGAGAAAGGCAAATATTTTAAAAGAATCTTATATATAAATCTAAATCAATTGTGAAAAGAAAAACATCAAATAATGTTCGAGTCAAACATACCGTTTATTTTATGGTATGAGTGGCGACGATGGTAGAGATGTCTATTCTATGTAACATATCATAGGATGCAGTCGGAGAGGAGGCTGATGTTGACGCTCGAGTCTGCAATGGAATAACTAAAATTTCTATTTCCATAAACCATGTATGAATGTTATATGAATCTTATAAGAATGAAAAAGAGAAAGCAAAATGGTGAGCAGAAATAAGAGATAAAATTATTTAAAAGAAAATATTTGAAAGATTTAGTAAATGGAATAAGTATATAAAAAAGCATATAAATGAACTATGATATGAAAGGCCAATGTATTAAAATAAAATATGAATAATGTTTATAAGTCTTCATCAATCAATTCATGATATTTCTTTTGTCCATCAACTCCTTCGATTCGTGCAGTTGTTTCACCCTATCCACTTGTTTCATTTATTTCACTTGTCTCATCTCTTGAACTTGTTTCAGCACATTGACTTGTCCCGGGACCTAATATTTTGTCAGCAACTGCACTTGTCTCAGCATCCGCGCTTGTCTCAGCACATTGACTTGTCCCAGCATCTAATATTTTGTCAGCAACTGCACTTGTCTCAGCAATATTATTTCTATTTTTTATTGCATCCAAATTATTTGCTCCAACATCTTCACTTGTCCTAATTTCTTGCTTGTTTGATACTGCATGTTCAATTTTCACATGAGTTAGGAATTGTTAATGGTATTTCATAGAATAGTGTTGAAAATGTTTTAATAAGACTTACATTTTTCAAATTTTGCCAACAAAAATTCAGATTCTTTTTTGTAATGTATTTCTTCTATTTTCTTGACTGTGATTCCACTTTCAAATGTCAGTCTGTTCATACTTGAGTCTATTTTTATATGAAATAAATATTATTTCCACAATGCCTTTTTTATTTCAGTTGCCAATAGATCATACCAATTAATCTGCAAAATAGTTTAAAAGTTAATGTATACATATACATACATAATGTTTTTATATAGAAACATTTAAAGTAAAGAACATAATTTATTTATATGTAGATAAACTTAAAAATACCTTATCCACATAGTCTTTATATGATTCTTTAGTTGCATTTATGAAATCCTTTAGTATCTCATCATGCATAAATAATGTTGCTTGCTTGGTGTGATCCTCGACTGTTATAGTTGCAATGTATCTGAGAATATAAAAAGGAACATTAAAATTAATTGTGCCATAATATTTGCAGGATGTAGATATGTTATTATTTTAATGTATTATCTATGTACCTCATTGATGGACCGCGCTCCAGATGCTCGGGTTCCTACCGAGGTCGGCGGACGTGGGAGTCCGTTTGGTTCCGACCCTTTCGTAACCAGGGGGCAAAGGGGCGTGCATCAACATTTCTTTTTTGTGTGGGTGTGCCAGATTTTCTATTTTTACTTGGAATTGCAAGTGGTGATCCGGAGATCAACCTTCGCAAGTAAAAAGGAAATCACTTCTTTCAAGTTTTACATTGCACATATATTTAAGAAAAGAGACATTTTTCTTGGTTTGCCGTGAAAGGCGATTTTTTTGGCATTTATAGCCGATTTTGGCGTTTATAGCCGATTTTTGGCGTTTATAGCCGATTTACAATCTTTATCAATAATGAAAGACAAGAATTGTGATTTTTGTCTCTTTTGAAAAAATACAAACTACAATGAAAAGCAAGAAAAGGAGGATCTAACTTCTCTGGAGATTGCGGGGGACCCGTTTAGATTGACGGTCGCAAGCCATATATGGGCTTCGCCATCATCCATGCAGATGAGAACAGAGGATGCTATTGATTCGCTTGGCTTGGCTATAACCTCAGGTTTTTAGAGGACAAAGACCAAAAGGAGGTCCTATGTCCAATGAAAAGCCGAGTAGACGGGCTGAAAAGCCACATCTAAGCCATTGGAGGCAGGAGGAGAAGGTAAGGACCTTGGGGGGGGGGGGTACCCCCCAAGGGACTTTTGTCACCTTGTTGCGGTGGCCGGTGTAGAATTTCCGCAGAGTTTTCTCTCTTTTTCCTTTCTCTGGATTTCTGTCTGTGTGCTTGTGCTTTTTTCTCTGATGTTTCTGATTCTGTCTGCTGTCCTTTCTTCTTGGAGAGCTCTCCTATTTATAGGCTTTTAGGTAGCCTTTTAGGAGGGTTTATGGGCTTTTATTGTCATTAAGCCGCATAATGGGAGGAGTTACAAAATTGAATTGTTTATTTTGTAACTCCTTTTTCTTGGCTTCTGATTGGCCGGAGGAGATTGAGGGCATTTAATCGCCTTTAATCGCCATGATGGGAGGAGTTTCATGGGTTAAATGCCATGAATCTCTTGACTTGTAAATCCCGAATGCTTGCTTCTAATTAGGCCGTCTAAAGAAATGGATTAATGACTGTAATAAAGCTAGTCAATTAATCGCATTAAGTGGTCGCCGAGCAGCTGAAGAGTCGCGGGCCGTGCCACGTCTTTTGGGATTCTTCTGTTGATGATCATCGATGGATCTTCATGTAGATCGACATCAGATGATCATGTAATTTCAGGTGTTTGTTGCCAACAGCGGGTCGGTGCCATCTGTCCTGTCGATTTCTCGATCGGTCGGGTAGAAAGCACACTTTTTTTGGGTTGACCGGGTGGCGATCAATATTGTTTTCGATACTCTTGATGATTGACCCGTGTTTTGGACGGATGTCAGAGGACTTGGTGTCTCAAAAGCATGAATTTTGGAAAGTACCAGAGGCTGGGCTCTTCGAATCGCGAAAAAACGGCGAAAACCGGGGTTTCCGGGGCCTTCCCGGCGACCCCGGGTTCCAAGGTCGCCGGCGACCCTGGCCCAGGGTCGCAGGGGCCTGCGACCCTGGGGGGTTTTCCCCCTTTCGTGTCCCGTTTTGCGTCCGTTTTTGCTGTTTTTCGATTCTTTTTTCTCCTGTACTTTTCCTTGACATTTTGACCATTTATTGGCCTAATTTCTTTGTAGGAAACCTGATGAGAATCCTTGCATTTTATTTTGCAAAGTTTCCAATTTCCTGAGAAAGCCGAAGACTTTGTCGCGCAGAGCTGCCGATCTTCCGTCAGAAGCTGAAACTGGGCCAAACGATGTCGGAATGACCTGAAATTTGGTGTGAAGCCTGCTGAGCAATAAATAAGACCAACCATAGGCTTTTGTTTGAGTTTTGAAGCCGTTTGGGGTCCTATCACTTGTAGACTTGCTTTTTGTCGCGATGAAGATGTCGCGGTTTGATGTGCGATCAATCGATGTCCGATTGACTTGAAATTTGACAGGGAACCTATTGGAGTCATTTTAAGATGATCCATAGGCTCTGTCTTGGAAACCATGGTCCCGGAGAGCTTTGCCGCCGAGAGCTCCTTTTCAGCTGTCGGAGAAGCGAAGTTAGGCCAAATGATTTTGAAATGGCCCGAAACTTCTTGTGTACTCCTCTTTTGGCTGTCTGGAAGAATCTTGCAGTTTTTGTTTGATTCTGACAAGATTTGATTTTTGGAAGCAGCATTGCCTATTTATGGCAGGTTGCGACTTCATGTAGCTCTTTGGATCTTGAAGAGGCAAAGTGACATTTTTGGTGTCAACAAATGCCCCCTCGAGGTACAGCGACGAGTTGCTTAACTTTTGTAGTCGATGTGCCTCGAAGAGATTTTCGAAGGAGAGCCTGTGACTTGACCAAGAGTCTTTTGAGCAGTCTTTCTTTTTGGTATTTGTAGCCTTTTGAGCTTCCAGGGGAATTTTATGGTAGTGAAAGGGATCACGTACCATTTCGAGGCAAAGTTTTGAAGATGACATCAGGGATGTGGATTTGGGTTTTGACCTTGTGACCTAACAGGCTATATATGGCAGGTTAGGGGGTCGGGTTTGGTTTTGATCGTGTGACCCAACAAGCTATATGTGGAATGTTGGGGGATCAAGTTTTGATTTTTGGTTTTGGTCTTGTGACCTAACAGGCTGTATGTGGCAAGTTAGGGGACCAGGATTTGGTTTGATTTTTGTGGAATGTCAATTTCAAGATTTTGGCTCAATTTGGTAGATGAGGCTGGATGGTTTGATTTTTGGAAGCTCATGGGGCTTGGAATTTTCTTTTGTATGGTCCAATCAACTCAAAAGAGGCATGGAACCATTTTGTATGCTCTTGGTAAGAGGGATTTCTCTTTGACTAAAAGCCCAAAAAATTTTCTTTTTTTTTTTTTTGTGTGCCTAGGTGGTCAAACCTAGCTCATATGGGCTAACCCATGGGACCTTAAGCTTTTGAAATGGCTTAGATCTCATATGGTGTCATTTTTGTAAAGAATATCCAAAAATATCTCATTTGGATAGAGAATATCTAAGAATATCTTTACTTGGAGAGAATCTCTCATGATCCCTTTATTTTGGGATAGGATATCTCAAGATATCTTTCTTTTGGGAAAGAATCCGTCATAGATTTCTTTTTGGGAGAAAATCCTTCAAGATATCTTTCTTTTGGGAAAGAATCCGTCATAGATTTCTTTTTGGGAGAAAATCCTTCAAGATATCTTTCTTTTGGGAAAGAATCTTTCTAATCTCTTTCTTTTGGTAAGGTTACTAATTAGTAACACTTACCTCTTTCTTCTTTCCTTCTTTGGTTTGCTCTCCTCTATAAAAGCAAGGAGAAGGTTGGATCTCTTGCTCTTATTACTTTCTTTTCCAATAATCTCAAGAGGGCTTCAAGACCAAAAGTTCTTCTTCTTCAAGATCTTCAAGACTTTTCTTCTTCTTCTCCATCAATGGCTTCAAGTAAGTTCTCCCTTTTTTTTCAAGAAAACTCCATTGTAGGAAAAATAAAGTTCTTTCTTTTTTTTTGTTTCTTTCTTTTCTTTTCTTCTCTTTTTCTTTTCCACGTGTTTGCCTCCCTTTTTTTTCACACGGTTTTTTTTTTGCTTTCTTTTCTTTTTTTTTTATGTTTTTTTTGAGGGCCGTACGGACAGATCCGTACGGATCTGGCCGTACGGCCACGTGGCCTGTTGGCCACGGCCTGTGGGCCAGCCCTCTTTTTTTTTTCTTCTTTTTTTTTTGAGAGAGTTTCTTTTCTTTCTTTTTTTGTTTTCTTTCCCCTCTCTTTTTTTAGAGAAAGTTTCTTTTCTTTTTTTTCTTTTTTTGTTTTCTTTCCCCTTTTTTTTTTGAGAAAGTTTCTTTTCTTCTTTTTTTTTTTTTTTTGCTCATCATGATAATGCATTTTTTTTCGCAAACCAAGATGTTCATGCATGCATTCATTTGTAAATTAAATTTGTAGCATGATGTGATAGCATACCTGAAAGTTTTTGCAAATTTGGGAATTTGGAGCTCGCAGTGATGTTGAGCCCTTCCTGATTTTTGCGGAGACTTTGAGGTTTCGAAAGTTTGGAGTTTCGGAGCTCGCAGCGATGTTGAGCCCATCTCCAAGCTTTTCTATTTCTTTCGGGATAGTTTCATTTTCTTCGGAATTGCCCCCGTCATCATGTCAAAATTTCGCCAGATTTTTTTTAGCGAGATTCTGTCATTTTGATGTTTGATCTTTTTCTTTCCATCCTTTCAGGTGGTTCCTCCAGAGTGAACAAGGGTAAAGAGCCTGCTACAAGCGTACCTCGGCGATCTTCTAGATCTTCTAATCCGGCCGTTCAGCAGGCTTTTGAGAAGGTCCAGTATGTTGAGAGAAATCTGGAAGAGTGCGACTCCCTCAACAGAGATGAGATGAGGCAGCGACTGATTGCTCTCAAGGGAGAGGAATTCTATAAGATCATGGTAAGCAGTCGTCCATGGGTGATGGAAGATCAGAGCGTTTTGCCCAAGCCTACCTTCTTCTTTGGTGATGCAGTCCCTGATGACATGACATACCAGAGGAGATGTTTTCAGTTTTCCTTCACAGTAGATGGTGAGAAGAAGACTGTTGCTACCCGGTCGACGTTTGATCGCACCGTCTCGATTATGAGTCTTGCCCCCACGTGCCCTAAGAGGGAAGATCCTCCAAGCTGGTGAGAAGGACAAATGTAATCAAGACCGGGGTTTTTGTTGGCGGTTCTCCTGGATATACGGAGAGGTCGCCTGTTGATATGGACCTGTTGATGCCATCCAGCGGCTACCAGGGCTCTGATTATCCATCGGGTCAATTTGAGACCGGTGGGGCCTTGGTATTTTCAAGTGGTGACGGCAGCAATTGGATCAAGCCTTTCCGACTTCGTGGCCGCTTCAATGCTGACTCCGAGTTGGAAGTCGTGGACTGATCGCGTCCTGCTGATTGGTGGCGCCGTTTTTGAAGGAAGACGGGATTTTTTGATGCGGTCCGCGCCTTTAGGGAGACCGTGATCTTTTCCGCCGAGGCCTTCATGGCTATGCTGGAGTCATCCTCCCACAAACCAATACCTTCGTTGTGACGAATGGTGAGATTGATTTTTCTTTGAAGGAGCTGAGTGCCATTACCGGATTGCCCATCGTCGGCAAACTCTATGAGGAGTTTATGCCGATTGACAGCGTCCCTCGAGGGGCAGTCTGAGGAGTTCAGGCTTCTATACTTTCAGCTCGTCGCCTTCTATGATTTTTTGAAGGAGAAGGAGGGTTGAAAGTTAGATCCCAGCAGTTGGAAGAGTTTTTAGCTCTTCATTCCCCAACTTTTTTGATAGCGGGGAGCCTTCTGATAGCGTGACCCAAGAAGCCGGAGCTCAAGATCCAAGTTCAAAGAAGATCTTGGCCATGCAAGAAGAGTTGAGAGATTTCTGTGCAAGTACAAAACGCCATATGTCCTGACATTGCATTGCGGAGAGATCTCGCTGTTTACCCTCACTTATTGGCTTGGTGAGGCTGTTTTTGCTGGAGGAGATGGAACGCACATCAGGCCGCATTGTATTTTTCCGGCTTGTCAGATGGCGTTTGGAGAGCAGCTTGCTTTGTGCCAGCTCTTTACTCCTACCTGTGTACCGAACTGCAGGCTGCTGCTTTTTTGGTTCGGCTTGGGCTTCCCATGAATAGGGTATTTTCAGCCCATATCTTCTTTTATTCGTGGTATATATCCACTGTCCTGGCTTCCATCGGCTGGGTGCTGCTCAGGATGATGATCCTCTGATGATTCGACTGGCTAAGGGCAAAGCCGTGTCCGAATCACTTTTGTTTGCCCGCATGAGGATCCGACGGTTCAGGGACGTCGAGATGGGGCAATCTTCAGTAAAGCTTTCTCCGGAGTTGCGGAAGAAGGCTTTTGATTTTGGTGCCTCCCGAGACTCTACCAGGGCGGGGTTGGGAAGGCATTATTCCTTGACAAATGCAGAGAGAGAGTGGCTTTTCAGCATACGTGTCGGCACGATGGTGTACCGCAGACATCTTTTCGTCGACATCCAGCCGTATGTACCTTCTCG
>CM022952.1:75071574-75118564 GCA_012931725.1 Litsea cubeba | reverse complement strand
CTCTTGTCTTCTTTTCTTTCTCCCTCTCTCTTCTCTCTCCCCCTGGCCTGCGCTCCCAGACCAGCCTGCGCCCCCGCTACTCCTCCTTCTCCCTCTCTTTCCTTCTTCCTTTCCTCTTCTCCCTGCGCATGGCCTGAGCACCCACACCAGCATGCGCCCCCGCTCCTCCTCCTTCTCCCTCTCTTTCTTTCTTCCTTTCCTCTTCCCTGCGCATCAACCGAAACCCATTCCACCATCTCTATCTCCCTCTTTCCATCTCATCACCCATGCGCAGATCCATTCGCCTAAAATCTCTCCATCTTCTCTCTCCTTCCATCTCCTTCGTTCCCTGCCTTCTCTCTTATCTTCTTTTCTTTCTCCCTCTCTCGTCTCTCCCCCTGGCCTGCGCACCCAGACCAGCCTGCGCCCCCTGTCCTCCTCCTTCTCCCTCTCTTTCCTTCTTCCTTTCCTCCTCTCCCTGCGCATGGCCTGCGAACCCACACCAGCATGCGCCCCCGCTCCTCCTCCTTCTCCTTCTATTTCCTTCTTCCTTTTCCTCTTCTCCCTGCGCACCAACCCAACCCATTCCACCATCTCCTTCTCCCTCTTTCCATCTCATCACCCATGCGCAGATCCATTCGCCCCAACCTCGCGCGGACCCATCTCCTTCGCACGCGCAGGAAAACAACCCACACCTGCACACACACACGACATCTTTTCTGCTCTCTTATCTTTTCTTCCATTCTTCTCCATCTTCTTCTTTATTCCCCCCTTCCCTGCACTTTCCAACTGCACCCACCATACAAACTGCACCTGCATCATCTTCTCTTCTTCTCCATCTTCCTCTTCCTCCCACGCACCTCCACTCACCTGCAACTTCCACCTGCACCCACCTTCTTCTTCTTTTTTTCCTTATTCCCTGCAACCACCTGCACTACCACCTGCACCCCACCTTCTTCTTCTTCTCCTTCTTCCCTGCACCCACCTTTCTTCTTCTTTTCCTTCTTCCCTGAACGCACCTGCACCCACCTGCACCCACTCTTCTTCTTTCACCTGCGCCCATTGGACAGTTGAGGAAGGAGCAATGAAATCTCTCAAAAAAAATCGAACTCTTCCCATCCCCTAAAGATGGATCTTCCCAAGCACGTACACGATCTGTTGGAGTTGGATTAGATAAAAAAATCCTTGGATTGCTGATGCATGGTAGAAGACAAGCGATGTGGATTTTAAGTTGACATTTTAAGTCTCGACTCTGGATATAGATTGATCTGACCCACACTCGATCTATCTCCATTCCAAACGGCAACAGGTTCATGTTGGGTTCCAATTGGGCCCATATTGTCCTAAAATTTGTATCTGGGCCTACAATTGACTTGGGCTTGGATTAATCGATCATGTCCTTACTTGGGTTTAAGTTGAAGACTCATAAAAGTGCTTCATCCAAAACCAAGGTATGATGATCGTTGTCGTCGTTTTAGCGTTTATTTTATTAATGGTTGTGGATCTTGGGTGATTATTATTATTATTATTATCATTATTATTGCGTTTGGATAGGATGTGTTTTTGGAATGGATTATTAAGTGAAGTTGCAGTTGAATGAGCTGGAAATGACTACGAATCAGCAACTTTGCAGTCAATTACATGCATTTTTCTTGTCCAATTTGACATTTTTTTTTTTTAGTGTGATCTATTGATTATGAGTTCTAAGAAGGTAGTTCGCCATATTGGTCATATTTCAACCTTTAAGGCGGTGGAGAAGCCTCATCACATGTTTTAATCTTCACAAAATAGGGTAATAGATTCTCTCTACTTCATTACAAGAATATCAATAATATAAAAATGCAAGATGAGACATTGATTTGATTTTTTTTAATTTCCATATCTACTATTAACTATCATCAGAATATCAAAGCTCAAAGAAAAAGAGGATCTCAGACCTCATAGGAGAAGTTGTAGAAACTGGGCTGGATCTGTATTCCTATTTGCAAAAAAGAAGCAGCAAAACAACATCTTCACAGAATAAGGTAATCTAGATATTCTCCCACTTCATACAAGAATATCTGAATATTAGAATACAAGTTCAGCCGTTGATTTTTTTATTTTTTTTAATTTCCACATCTACTATCCTTTGTTGTATCTTTCTTACTGTATATTTTAAAATTTTCATTTCATCCTTATGTTTAAGAAATATAAAATTTTATTTTATGGACTCCAATTTCAAAAAAATCTATTATCTATGATTTATTATATGGACTCTAATCTTATTTAAACTGATTTATATATGTTTTATTCTTCATCATACATTATATTATTCATAATTACTCTTTAAACTTTCCATTTTCTTTGACCCAAATTTTATTCAACCTTTTCATCCTAAAATCTCTTCCCCTTGCCCACCATTCAATTCTAAAGAACGCTATGGCATCAGAAAGAGTGAAAAGACATGCACACTCCATGGACCCTTTTAAGTTTTGTAAACCCAAGTTTGAGTTGCAATTGGACCTTCTGATCCTGCTTAGGCTCAATATTAGTGGAGTACTTTGGCCCCCATCGTAGGCAGAAGTCTTGAAACCCAAAAATTTACATACACCCTATAATGTCAAGGTGGTCAGTTTGGATATGAAGGTCATGCGTCCCAATTAGACATTATCCAATAGTATGGTTGGTTTCCGGTGAAAAAAAACATTGTTTGGTCTGCTTATTAAAGTATTGCATGCACTTGCAGTGGCGGCTTCACTCTTAACTCTAACTATGACCTGGTCAAGTACTTTGGAGAGATTCTTTTTTCACAAAATTAAAACATAAAGGACTAAATGATACAACCACCAGTCTCCCGGTCCATGTTTCAATACATTAAACTACAAAACTATATGGTTGAATGATGGAGACTTATAAATATTATTCCTGTTTTATTTTAATGCATTGGCCCTTCATATCGTAGTTCTTTTATATGCTTTTTTATATACTTATTCCATTTACTAAAACTTTCAAATATTTGCTTTTTAAATAATTTTATTTCTTATTTCTGCTCACCATTTTGCTTTCTCTTTTTCATTCTTATAAGGTTCATATAACATTTATGCATTGTTATTGAAAGTAGAAATTTTTATATTTGCCTTTATAAAAAAAAAATCATGCCTCCCATATGCATTTGACCAACAATTACTTCCTATTTATATTTAAATTTACTTTCAACTAACATCTCTCTCTATCAAATATCCACGCCCCATGAAAGGGAAGGCATAAAGGTATATGAGGTTCTCTAGAAGATGGTGACCAATTTGATTTTCCTATATATGTATTAAATGTAGTTTTTTTTTATTTACTCGGTGTCTACTTTCAATTTAAATTGGGTTTTCCTTCGATAGTCATTTTGTATAGTCTTTGGGTTAGTTTGGCAGGAATATCCAAAAACAATCTGAATTCATCTATTAAATGGATCATTTGGGTAAGTTTATTACTTTCCATTTTTATTTGTTTATAAGTTGTCATTTTTAATTTTTTTCATCATTTATATTTGTTTAAATTGTCTTGAGATTTATCATTTTGCTACCTCTTATTAATTTTCCAAAATGTTGCAGTTTCATATGTTTGATGTTTCAGATCGTTGTTTTTCTTATCAAGAATAACAAGTGGAGAATTGCAATTTTGTCAACTTTTTATTATTATAAACTGACTATGATGGTGATTCTTTTTTAAGGATTATGGACCATTCAAATTCTACTGCAACCGATTCATTTCCTCTCAATCAAACGCCGAATACAAAACCCAGAAATTCAACGCTACTGAGAAAACATAGAAATGAAACTTTTCAAACAAAATGCCCACTCCTTGTGGGTTTTATTTTTTTTTTTCTAAAAACAAAAAAAAAGAACAAGATGCCCCACATGAGCAAAATATAGGATATAAATATTTCTAATTAGATAATTACCCAAAAATTCAACGTGTCTGAAAAAACACAGAAATGAAACTTTTCAAACAAAATGCCCACTCCTTGTGGGTTTTCTTTTCTTTCAGGATGCCCCACATGAGCAAAATATAGGATATAAATATTTCTAATTAGATAATTGGAGCTTCAGAGCAAAATCATTATCAGAAATTTATAAGGCTGTCTGCATGATGGATATGAATATAGGAAAATATAGTATATGGTGATCCAAGAAGTTTTTAAAATAAACTAAAATGAATTTTTTTTCATTTTTAATTTGTTTTCTTCTGTTATATTTTGTTTAATATGTTCTGAGATTTTGTCATTTTACAATAGATTGTACTTTCTTGAAAGAAATATATATGAGCCACTAACAATTGTGCCTATTGGACCCATTCCATCCATGTGACCCAATCCATCCACCGATATATGTGGGACCATTACCTTCATAAAATTACTTATCCATCCACCTATATAACTATGTAAATGGGATCCAATTATTATTATTTTTTTGGTATCGGAGGGTTCCCAACCCTTTGGGCTGGACTATTCCCTCCGGGCCCAGAGGGAATCCGGTTAAAGTGGTGGTACAGTTTCGAACCTACAATCTCAGGGTGCAAACTGTGTCCTAGGCCAAAGGGAAGCCGGGGTAAAGTGGCGGTACAATTTCAAACCTACAATGGCAATAGTACCTCCCAAAATTGCAGCCACGCTCTGCGTCAACGACTACAGCAACTGGGCGAAATGGGGGCTATCATGGAGGGATATACCTTTTGTGCAATTCATCAGGCTTCTACTAAGTGTGATTATAGATGGTGGTTAGGCAACTGGCTTGAGGAATTTATATGTAGAAATGTATGTAATCAATTTCATTGCAACATTTTTCTTTTCTTTTTAATACATCTTCATATGGATCATTTTAAAAGGTTAAATAATATATTTATATATTCTGGACTTAATTTATTTCTAATACTTTTTTCCAAAACCATTAAGATCCATTAGTTAATATTTTGATATTTGACAAAAACTCTCTAGAGATCCAATGCAAGATTCTTCTGCATTCCGGTACATGTTTTGATCAGATCAATTTTATTCTCGATTTAATTGTTAATGCATTTTTTTTATTTCAGATCATTGAGAGATACCGTGTTTCTAAAAACGTGAGGGATGGATCAAACCAATCCAACAAATTTAAATTCTATATAACAGGGCCTTTTATCATTATTTATTATATATGTATTTTTATTATCATATTATAAACAAAAATTAAGTTTAAATTTATGAATAAGTTTGCAAAAATTGTAGTCCTCTTAGATTTTTTTTATTACCATTTTTTGTGATTTTTCTATGTACTATTCTTTTATTTTGGAAAAATCACGATATGTGCTGTTGTTGGAGACAACATTATTCTATTGGAATAGAATGAAGATGCCCCACTCTATGATGAATTCTTGGCATATTCATTATCACTAATTATTAATCTCCCACCACTGCAATTTAATTTATGAATAAGTTTGCAGTCTGCAAAAATTGTAGTCCTCCTAGCATCACAAGCCAGTGCTTAGCCCGGGTCCACAAATAACAGCATGATATGTAGAGATGTGCTAATTAATGGCAGAATAATAATAAAGATGATTTTGCATTGTTAGGCCCTATGGTAGAACTTCCACAATCAGGCATCAATTATATAGATATATATATATATAATTAAAGCAACAGGTGAATTCGCGTTTTAATACCATAATTCTTTTATATGTTTCCTTCTTCATAAATATCCTACACCTTTTCCATTATCTACTACAAAATAATGTTCATTTTGATTATTAATCATTACTACTATTTAAATTTAATAACTCTTTAAACAAGGCCCGCGTTGGGCGCGGGCCCTCAAGCGTTAACCAGAAATTCAACGCGACTGAAAAAACATAGAAATGAAACTTTTCAAATAAATGCCCACAATACTACTATCTAAAAAATTTAATACTCTTTAAACAAGGCCCGCGTTGGGCGCGGGGCCCCGAGCGCTATTTATATATTGTATAGCAGCAGGTTTTTTCCTGGGAGAGCGACACGTGGCGGGGGAGGATGCCCGGGAGGACGACAAGTGGCGCGCCCTCGTGCTTTTTGCGCTGCCCCTTCCAAAATTGCCCTTCCTATCCCTATCCAATCCCCTAACCCTATCCAATCCCCTAAAATCTCTCATTCTCATCTCTCCCTCTACACACATGATCTATCCGCAACAAAACCCAATCTCTCCCTAAAATCTCTCCATCTTCTCCTCTCCATGCTTCACCGTCTCTCTATGTTCCCTCTCTCCTTCGCTCCCCCATCTACCTCTCTCCCTCTCTCTCTCTCTATCGGCTCTCATGATCATCATCTCATATGTTATGATTTTCTTTTTTATGTTTCTTTTCTGCCTTGCAAGTTCAGGTGTCTATAAAGTGGATGTAGATTCAGAGCAGCAGAAGGTTACAGAGGGCAAGAAGGTGACTGAAATCAATGGGGTTGGTCTTGGGCTTCATGGCCTTGGTGCTGGTGTGCAGGCAAGGACTGGGATTTCAATCCCAACCCAATACATTCCAAGGCTCTGGACTCGGTGCATTTTGATTTTTAATTTTCCAGACAGAGTAGCCATCAAGTTCCATGGAGTGGATGCAGACATCAAGTTCCATGGAGTGGATCTTTACATGCATCTGATGATTTTCCAACAGACAGACACTTGATTGAGCTGTGGCCATCTTTACCAAGTAGAGGATTTAGAGAGTTCCAAGGAACAAGCACCGTTGTCATTTTCCTCATCCTATGAATACATCACAATCAGAGACCTCATGTTAGACTCTAACTACAGAGGTGGGGGGATCTCAGTCATCAATTCACTTAGGACTACCATAGACAACTGTTACATTACACATTTCACAACAGATGGTATCTTAGTCCAAGGTGGCCATGAGACATACATCAGAAACTCCTTCCTCGGCCAACAAATTACAGCCGGTGGCGACAAGAACGAGAAGAACTTCTCGGGCATTGGAATCAATCTCATGGGCAATGACAATGCTGTAACTGATACTGTTATCTTCTCTGCGGCGACTGGAGTACTAATTTCTGGCCAGGCTAATATTCTCACTGGAGTACACCCTTACAACAAGGTGACGGGTTTGGGTGGGACTGGAACCTAAACAAGTGGGGCCCATTGGATGGGGATCTCGACCGTTCATCCCCAAAAAAAGGTGGCTGTACATTTATTGGACTGTTCATGTTTTTATTTTTAGTTTTCATTGAGACCACATAGAAATTGCCCATTTCTTTTTTTTAATATACTTATCCCCCATTTCCTGGGATTTTTATTCTTTTTTTAATTAATTTTGATTTTTTATGCTCTTTTCCCGTTTGGATTTTCCCATTATGAGTTAAAGGCCCGCGTATGCTTATAAGACAACTCCTCATTCCTATTTACATGGCAACATAGCATACAAATTTTGTAAACAACCCGTCCATACAACATAGCATATAAATTTGGCTACTTTATCCATGCAACATGCTTATCATAAAGTAGCTATAAGAAAGTTAAAAATTTCTAAGTATTCTTTTTTTTTTTCCCAGTTTCCCAATGAACATCACGATCATCCAATTGATATTGGCAGCTGCCATTGCGAATCTGTTACCGACTAATCAAATTGATATTGGATCAACCATTGGATTAATCATGCATTTATTTTAACCATCAGATTAATGATGCATACAATGCAAGCATTTCGAAGCCAATCACAATCCGATTCAAATCCGTCTTGCATTTGACCAGCAAAATCCGACCCACAGGATATGTGGGTTTATCACGGGATTAAGAAAACATAGCCCGCATTAAAACTGGTTGGATTCTGGTCAACATGCCTCACCCATTTAAATGGCTTAGGTTAAGGTCCATTAATCCGCATATCTGAACCAATTTAAATACTTTGGTGGCTTAATATTTTGGCACTTAAACCACTGATCATAGTTTTTATATTTTTCTATATAGACTTTGATGATGATTCTCATGTTGCTAATGGTCCAGATAACTTGCTTTCATTTCTAAAGATAGAGTATTTAAAATTAATATAATATTTAAAATTTATATCTTTTCTAATTATTTGAATAGTTTTATATCAATTGACTAATTAAATAATATGGTCCAATCAAGTGTCTATGTTATATTTCAGGCACATTCATTTATGATATAGCATGCAATATTTGAGTGATGATCTATGGCTACATAGCTTGAATCAGCACTATATCATTATGGGCCCACCTAATTCGTCCAATCCTTTATCTTTCCCTTACTCTTTGCCACATCTTGCTTTCTCTACAAATTATTTTTTTTTTTTCTTTTGTCCCCATGTTGTGCACGGGCCTCTCCATCCTTTGTTGTATCTTTCTTACTGTATATTTTTAAAATCTTCATTTCATGCTTATGTTTAAGAAATATAAAATTTAATCTTATGAACTCCAATTTCAAAAAAATCTATTATCTGTGATTTATTATATGGACTCCAATTTTATTCAAATGATTATATATATATATTTTATTCTTCATCATACATTATATTATTCATAATTACTCTTTAAACTTTCCATTTTCTTTGACCCAAATGTTATTCAAGCTTTTTCCTCCTAAAAATCCCCCCCCCCCCCCCCCCCCCCCTCATAATTGTAAAATCATTTCAGCAACAAAAAAAAATTTCAAATTTCAAACTCAAGGACGTTTGAATGGGAATCTTCACCATATTCTATAGCTCTTAATTAATATCCCTAAAATCCCTCCCTTTGCCCACCATTACTCGTAATTGTAAAATCATTTACAACAATAAAGAAACTTTTCAAATTTCAAACTCAAGGACGTTTGAATGGGAACCTCACCATATTCTCCAGATATAGCTCTTAATTAGTATCCCTAAAATCCCTCCCTTTGCCCACCATTACTCATAATTGTTAAAATCATTTACAACAATAAAAAAGAAACTTTTCAAATTTCAAACTCAAGGACTTTTGAAATGGGAATCTTCACCATATTCTCCAGATATAGCTCTTAATTAATATAACTAAAATCCCTCCCTTTGCCCACTGTGTGGGGAGATTTCCAGAACCACAGGATTACGCTAATCACAGCCATCAGATGAGGCTAAGCACTCTCACGTGCCATCCGCGTGCCATCCACGTGGCACCAAGCTCACCCCGGCTACCAGGACAGGGGGTCCGGCCGAAGCCAGGCAGCTCCGGGCCGCTAGCGCCGAACTGGTCCACCCCGGGTGCCATCTCGGCAGGGAGCTCCACCTCGGCTGAAGAAGCCGGGATGGAAGCCGAAGCCAGAAAGAGTCTCCACTCACACCCCTCATCCCCCACGTCACCAGGCACGTGGAGGGATAGGGGCACGAGCTAGTGGGACAGACGCGACATCCAGCCGCTCACAATCTTCGCCAGATCCTGACAGGGCGGCATCCAGCGGCTGAGGCCACATCAGGGCAAGGCCCGAGGGCGGATCTGATGATACCCTACCGCCAAAGGCGTCCAACACGATCTGGCCCAACAAGACGCGCATTAAATGCGACGTGGGCTGATCCGACGCGCATTTAATGCAGAGTGGGCTGGATTGGACCGCATTAATTGCAACGTGGGCTGATCATGACTTCCCAGTCGAATCATGAGACCCATGCCAAGATATCTTCCAAATCGTCTATAAAAGGATGGCATTTCCACATGCATGGTACGCACAACACAACTCATAGAGCTGTTACTCTGCCTCTCTTCTTCCTGTCCTTCCATTGTTCCAGTTCCTTCACTGACTTTGGCATCGGAGAGCCTTGCGCCGCCCAGGCTAGGGTCCTCTGACCGTGTGTTCTTCCCTTTCAGGCTTTCGGACGGCATCCAGTCATCATCACCATTGGATAAGTCCTCTAAGGCTCCCCAGTTATTGTGGGTCATTATTTTATGCACCTACAATTGGCGCCGTCTGTGGGGAAGTAATATCCCAACCTTCCCAACCTTCTTAACCTCAATCTCTCAGAAGCCATGCCGCTGAAAGCTAGGAAGGGCGTAGAGTCCTCAAGAGCAGTGCTCGAGCTGCCACCACCGTCAACGGACGTCCCTCCTCAAGGGCGCTCCCGCACGGTGCATGGCACGTCTGCAGGCGAGGGCCGCTTAGGCTCTCAGCTCTTTGTCGAGTTCCCACTCCAAGAGGGACTCGAGGCCTCGATCTCAGTAGAAGAAGTCATGCCACCCAGACGCGATGAGCGTCGGCATGAGCGTCCTTGGAAGGACAAAGCCGTGGCCGTAGGAGAGACGCGCCACGTTCAACCCCCCGCCACTGGAGGGGTTCTCGAAGCCCAAAATGCTCTCCTCCAGAGGCAGGAGCAGCTGATTCGCGAGCTCCAGCAGCAGCTGAGGGCAGCGCAAACCGCCTCCTTGAGGCAGGTCTCTGAGCCTCAAGGGAAAAAGAGGGACGCCCCCAGCAGGGCAGCCCAGCCTCCCCGCGAGGACCTCAGAAATCATCTGGATCATAAGCGGAGCCAGATTCATGACGAAGGCTCGAGCAACAGCCGAAGTCATCATAGCCGCGATGGCCGAGCTCATAGCCATCGCAGCCCGAACCACTCCAAGCGAAAGCCCAGAGCTCAGACCCCAGAGAGGGACGATGAGCAGGAGCGATTTGACAAACGCGTCAGATTGGCTCTCCAGCACAACCTGGACGTGCGGGACCAGAAGCAGATCTGTGGTCACACTGATCTAGGGGGCTCACCCTTCACAAAAGAGATCGAGCACACCCCCTTGCCGAGAAAGTTCTCCGTCCCGCGGTTCGTCCCCTATGACGGACTGTCCGACCCATCCGCTCACCTCCGACACTTCTCCCAGAAGATGTCCATCTGGGGGAACGAGGGTCACCTGAACTGCAAAATCTTCTCCTCCAGTTTGGGTGACCTCCCCCTGAAGTGGTTCTGTTCTCTCCCAGAGAAGTCCATTTCGAGTTGGAAGGAGCTCCAGCTCTCCTTCCTGAAGATGTTCCAAGCCTACAGCGTCGTCCCCAAGAAAGAAGGGGACCTCCTCGCGCTGAAAATGAAACAGGGTGAGACCCTCGCCATCTTCGCCCAGCGATTCTGGGCGGTCTACAGCCAGATCGAGGGCACCAGGGAGGAGATAGCAATCTACGCCTTCCAGCATGCCCTGATCCCCGGCCAAGACTTGCGAAAAGACTTGGTCGGGAACCCTCCAGAATCCATGCCAGAGTTGATGTCCCGGGTCAAGCGCTTCATCGCCCAAGAGGAAGACGAGATCCGAGCCCGGGATCAAGACGGGCATCCGGAGCCCGAGCAGAAGAGTAGCCAGCCTCGGCAGAGAGGTGGGAGGCCCTTCCAGAAGCAGGAACCCAAGCAGGCCTGGGTCTCCAGTTCGGCGAGGCCTGCGTCGTCCAGATCCGGGGGCGCCTGGAAGCCCAGACCTCCCTCCAGCGCCAGTCAGAGCGTCAGCGTGGTCTTCAAGGAGCCGATCTACCGCATCCTGACCAAGATCAGGTCCAAGCCGTTCTTCAAGTACCCTCAGCCCTTGAAGAATGAGCCCACCGACGGCAGCCGAAGCAAGCTCTACTGCTCCTTCCATAGGGGTAACGGGCACAAGACCGAGGACTGCAAGACTTTGCAGTGGTACCTGGAGAAGCTGGCCGAAGAAGGCCACATTCCAGAATTCGTCAAGGCAGGTGATGCCGGCGGCAGCGAGGGCCGGATTCACCAGAGCGCAGCCCAGGCTCCCGACAGCGAGGATTCAGATAAGATCATTAACGTGATCCATCTGGCGTCCTCAGTTCCCGCTTCCTCGCCCCGGGACAGCTCCCAGGCCCGTGCCGAAGCCAGGCGGGCTTCGCACGGGAAAGAAGTAATGAAAGCCGAGCTCGCCCCGGCATCCAAGAAAGCCCGCCGCGACCGACCCGCCATCTCGTTCTCAAACAGAGACCTAGAGGGAATCCAGCTCCCTCACAACGACCCTCTACTCCTCACCATGAAGCTGAGAGACTTCACAGTGAAGAGGATCCTCGTCGACTCCGGCAGCTCCTCCGAGGTCCTCTACTACGACTGCTTCAAGAAGATGAAACTCTCCGAAGCAGACCTCACGGAGGTCCGTGCACCCCTGCTAGGGTTGTCCGCCACGCCAGTCTACCCCAAGGGCAGGATCACCCTGGAGACCCGAGTTGGCGGAGCCTCCGTGTCGGCCGACTTTCTAGTCGTGGACGCCCCTTCTCCCTACAACGTCATTCTGGGCAGAACGTGGCTCCACAAGTTAGAAGCAGTCCCTTCTTCCCTCCACCAGAAGCTGAAGTTCGTCCACGAGAACAAGGAGGGCAAGCTGGACGTAGTCACAGTGGAGGGGGATCAGCAGCAAGCCAGGCAGTGCATGCTGGCCGTAGTCCCGGCAGTGAAGGAGCCAGAGCGCGTCAACCTCGCCGAGTTCGAGAAAGGCCTCGATGAAATCGGCTGAGATCCCGAGAAGAAGAGCATCGAGGACCTGGCCGAGGTCAGGCTGAACCCGGCAGATCCAGACAGGTTCTTCCTGATTGGCACCCAGCTGCCAGACGAGGAGAGGGCCGAACTCTCTCGGTTCCTGATGCAGAACGTCGACGTCTTCGCTTGGAGCCCAAGCGAAATGCCTGGGGTCGACCCTGAGGTCATGTGCCACAAGCTGAATGTGGACCCCGACCACAAGCCGGTAGTGCAGAGGGCCCGTAGGACCGGGCTGCAGCAGACAGATGCGGTCGTCGAAGAGATCGACAACCTGCTGAAGGCAGGAGCCATCCGGGAAGTCCAGTACCCGGTATGGCTGGCCAACACGGTGGTGGTCAAGAAGAAAACTGGAAAGTGGAGGGTGTGCGTGGACTTCACAGACTTGAACAGAGCTTGCCCTAAAGATACTTTCCCCCTTCCAAAGATTGACCAACTGATCGGCGCCACCGCTTGTTACGACCGAATGAGCTTACTCGACGCCTACAGAGGCTACCACCAGATCCCCCTCTACGAGCCAGACGAGGAGAAAACATCATTCATAACCCCCCGCGGCACTTACTGCTACAAGGTGATGCCCTTCGGGCTAAAGAACGCGGGGGCAACCTATCAGCGCCTCGTCACAAAAATGTTCCATGCTCAGCTCGGCCGGATGGTGGAGGTCTACATCGACGACATGGTCGTCAAATCAGTGCACTCCAGCGATCATCTGGCGGATCTCAGTCAAATCTTCAACATCCTTCGCACGTACAAGCTTAAGCTAAACGCTTCCAAGTGCGCCTTCAGCGTAGCCTCTGGCAAGTTCCTCGGCAGCTTGGTAACGCGGAGAGGGATAGAGGCTAATCCGGACCAGATCACCGCGATCCAGAGCATCCAGAGCCCCTCTACCACGAAGGAAGTTCAGAAGCTCACAGGAATGGCTGCAGCACTCAACCGCTTCATCAGCCGGTCATCAGATAAGTGCAGGCCTTTCTTTCAGCTTTTAAAGAAAAATCTGAAATTCCAGTGGACCCCCGAGTGCGACCAGGCATTGGCCGCACTCAAAACCTATTTAATGTCACCACCCTTACTCTCCACCCCAACTTCGGGGGAGGTTCTGTACTTGTACCTTGCGGTCTCGGATCACGCAGTGAGCTCCGTCCTCATCAGGGAGGACGAGGGAGTTCAAAAGCCAATTTATTATACGAGCAAGACCCTGCTCGATGCCGAGACCAGGTACCTTCTATTGGAGAAGCTTGGGTTGGCTCTCGTCAGTGCCTCCCGCAAGCTCTCCCATTATTTCCAATCCCACACCATTGTGGTGATCACGGAGCACCCACTCCGTTCAGTATTCAAGAAGGCTGACTTTTCAGGGCGAATATCAAAGTGGGCAGTTGAACTGGGGCAGTATGATATACAGTACCATCCCCGAACTGCGATCAAAGCCCAGATTCTGGCAGACTTCATTGTCGAATTCGTCTCCCCCCACCCGGCTCCGACCCAGCTCGACACGGCACTGGGGGGCACAGGGCACGAGCCAGTAGAAACTGAGGTCGAACAGTCTCCCACCTCGGCATGGAAGATCTTTGTCGACGGGTCGTCCACCTCCAAGAGAGCTGGCGCCGGCATAGTTCTCCAATCGCCAGAGGGCCTGGTCATAGAGCAAGCCTTCACCCTGGACTTCAAAGCGACGAACAATGAGGCAGAGTACGAAGCACTGATTGCAGGGTTGAACAGCGCCCGAATCCTCGGAGCCCAGCATCTGAAAATCTTCAGCGACTCTCAACTGGTAACTAGCCAGCTCGCTGGAGACTACCAGGCCAGGGACGACAGGATGGCGGCCTACTTAGCCCTTGCGAAAAAACTACTCTCTCATTTCCAGAAAGCCGAGGTCAGGCAAATATCCCGAGATACCAACACGCACGCAGATGCGCTTGTAAACCTGGCCTCCGCTGTCGAAGCAGGGAAGAAGAGGACCATCGAGGTTGGGTCAGTATCGAGGTCAAGTTTAGAACTCCAGTCATCTCGGCTTGTCCTCTGTGCTGACCCCGGCCCAAGCTGGATGGATCCAATTGTCGCCTACTTGAAGGACGACCAGCTCCCCGAGGACAAGCCTGAAGCCCACAAGACCAGACTCAAGGCAGCGCGATTCTGGCTCTCTCCCGAAGGCAAACTCTACAGGAAATCCTTCACAGGTCCATACCTCCAATGCGTCCATCCAAGCAAGGTGGACGACTTCCTGTATGAGATCCACGAAGGAATCTGCGGCAGTCACATAGGAGGTCGATCCCTGGCTTACAGAGCAATAAGCCAGGGCTACTGGTGGCCCTACATGCAGAAAGACGCGCATGTCTACGCCAGGAAATGCGAGAAGTGCCAGAAGTTCTCCCACTCCCTCCATCAGCCAGCACAAGATCTGAGTCCCCTCTCTAGCCCATGGCCCTTCGCTCAATGGGGCCTGGACATTGTGGGGCCTCTTCACCGAGCTCCAGGAAACAAGAGATGGCTGATAGTGGCTACGGACTACTTCACAAAATGGATAGAGGCTGAACCGTTGTCTTCAATCACGGACAGGGACTCCAGGAACTTCGTTTGGAAAAACATCCTTACGAGGTTCGGCATCCCCCGGACCCTGATTTCGGATAACGGGACTCAGTTCGACTCCAAGTCCTTCAAAGACTTCTGCCAAGGGCACGGCATCAGAAATCATTACTCCACTCCGGCATATCACAGAGTAATGGCCAGGCAGAAATCTCCAACAAAGTGATCCTGGACGGCCTGAAGAAGCGACTGGACAAGGCAAAGGGCAGATGGACAGAGGAGCTTCCGAGCGTGCTGTGGGCATACAGAACAACTCCAACGAGGTCCACCTCGGCAACACCTTTCTCTCTGGCCTACGGGATGGAGGCAGTCATTCCTTTGGAAATCGGCCTTCCTACCCTGAGGACAGAGCTGGTCGACCAAGGCCGAAATGAGACAAACCTGGCAATGGAGTTGGAGCTGGCAGACGAGCGACGAGAAGCAGCAGCCCTGCGACTGACCGACTATCAGCAACGGTTAGCCAGGGCATACAATCAAAATGTCAGAGAGAGAAAGTTCTCCGTGGGAGAGCTGGTTCTAAAGAAAACCCTGCCAGCTGACAGAGAGCCAAACGAAGGGAAGCTAGCCCCGAACTGGCATGGCCCGTTCAGAATAGTCTCACCGGCATGAAAGTCAGCCTACAAGCTCGAAGACTTGGATGGCAAGCCACTGCCGAGACCATGGAATGCATCCCACTTGAAGAAATTTTATTTCTAAGGATGTATCGAGTCTCAAAATCAATAAAAGCATCTTTCGCCTTGTCATCAACTTGTCGTCTCTCTCTGACTGATTCCGGCAGCACTGGGTCTACGCCCTAAATACAGCCTTGAGTTCATACACTCGGCCGAATTCCTAAAGTCCTCGGGTTTTGAACCCATGGGTCTACGCCCTGGATACAGCCTTGAGTTCTTACACTCGGCCGAATTCCTAAAGTCCTCGGGTTTTGAACCCATGGGTCTACGCCCTGGATACAGCCTTGAGTTCTTACACTCGGCCGAATTCCTAAAGTCCTCGGGTTTTGAACCCATGGGTCTACGCCCTGGATACAGCCTTGAGTTCTTACACTCGGCCGAATTCCTAAAGTCCTCGGGTTTTGAACCCATGGGTCTACGCCCTGGATACAGCCTTAAGTTCTTACACTCGGCCGAATTCCTAAAGTCCTCGGGTTTTGAACCCACGGGTCTACCGCCCGGGAAAAGGCCTCGAGTCCAAACTCGGTCGTTTCCTAAAGCTCCGGGTCTACCGCCCTGGAAAAGGCCTCGAGTCCAGACTCGGTCGTTTCCTAAAGCTCCGGGTCCTGGGCCCTGGAGAAGGCCTCGAGTTCGGACACTCGGCCGGATTCCTAAAATCAGGGTTTTTTACACCCCTCAAAGATCATTGTCGAGCTCACGCTTCCACAGCCGAGACCAACGGAATGATGACTCCACTTCGGCACAAGGCAGCTCGTCTCGGCCAAAGCCAGTCATTTCGGCCAAGGACAGCTTTTCAGAGGAAGAGAGCTGTGCCAGCACTCAAACACCCAAAAATGCAAGTATTCCAGAACAGTGCAAAGAAAGAGAAAAAGAACTCAAAAGCATTGTACGCAGTTTGGGTGATCACAGAATTCCTCCTTTTTATTCATTGTAAACTGCTTTATTACAAGAATTACAGAACAGAAAGCAAAGTACAGAAAGGAGGATCACAGTCCTCTAAAAACAGAAAATAAAGAAAAGCTGGGAGACTCTGATCTTCACTCACTCTTCGGGCTGCATACTCCAAGACGCCGGATCGTTGCCTGGAGGTTCTGAGTGATCCTGAATTTCAGTGAACTCTACAACACGCTATGGTTGGTCAGACCAAAGCGGCTGCAGAAGCCCCTCCAGTGCGGAGGCCCTGGACCTCGCTTAGCTCTTCAACACCCCTCCGGCCAGTAAGACCAGCCAAGGTTTGAAGAACCCCCAGGTCCAGCGGGGCCTCAATCCCACCTTCCGTCCGGCGGTCTCGCAAGACCGTGTCGGACGAGAATGCGCCACCGCCCCTCTTCCTCTTCTTCTCTCCATCAACGAAACCCGACCCATCCGATTTCGACCGGCCGGCCGTGAACCCGCGTTCAGAGAGGGCGTGGTCCACGGGGAGTTCCTTCAGAGAGCGCGCAGACCACGACGGGCTTCCCCCCTTGGAGAAAGCCGTCCACAGGCGCAAGGTTTCCCCCCGGATCGAAGATTACAGAATGACTGCGAGCCATGGTTCCTATGTCTAGGTGATTTAAGCTATCCTACGTTCTGTTCTTTTCATCGCCCATGGCAAGCCTGTCGCCCCTACTTATAGGAAGAAGAAGGGCTCAACCTCCGAAGGAAGTTATGGGGGCGAAGTCTCCCATGCGCTGCTCGGGATGCACGACTGTTGACCAGCGATCCCTATGACGCCAAGCGGAGACATCCGTCCGTTTCCCTCATAGGCCGTGCCACTGTTTACTGCTATTTATGATCTCCAGAATACGGAGAATCGGCACAGACAGCTATGAGGACCGTTTGACTCCTTCTACCTCAAGAGTCACGCGTTATATTAAAGGCATTCAAGTACCATTCAATGCCACATCCAGGAATGAAAGAGAGGCAAATGCAGAGAAAAATGCACAAGTAAAGAAGCCCGACTTTCATTGAATCGACAGAGAATATTACAAGGCTAAGAAGCAAAAACATTACATACAAGAAGACAGAAATACAGAGGAGCCCGGCTACTATGGTTTCGGCGACTCCACTAGGTCGATCACTGTATCTGATGGACCAGTGGACTCGGCCGAAACCGCGACCTTGCTTGGACCGTCGCTGGCAGAGGAAGCTTTGACCGGTACCTCACCCGAACCAGGAGCAGAAGAGGTCTCACCCTGAGGCACGACCGGGGCATCGCTCAAGACCGGGGCAGCTGGAGCGTCGTCAGAAGCAGGAGCAACTGCAGGAGCTTCGGCGGGGGCACTTTCGGCTGCAGGAGCGGAGCTCGGCTCAGGAGCCGAGTCCGAGTACTTCGGCAGGTCCCGATAGACAGGATGGTCTTCAGGGACCCCCGCACGTCTCAGTGCGGCCAGGCATCCTTCCTCGAACAGGATGGCGGTGATCTCCTCCACCTGCTTCTCATATAGCTCAGAGGCATGATCCACCCCATCCTGGAAGGCGGATTGGGCCTCGGCCAGAAGAGAGGCCTTCTCCTTTTTCCAGCTCGGCATTCGCCGTCTTCAGCCTCGCCATTTCGGCTCGCCCAGCCAGCACTTCCCCGCGCAGCCTCGTCCCCTCGGCCGTCGATTCAGCCTTTAACCTGGCCAGCTCCGACTCCAGCTCGGCGGTCTTCTTGTTCCTCGCCCAGACCTCGCCCTTCAGATGATTGGCCTTCGATGTAAGTTCGGCGACATCAGCCAGAGCCGATGCCAGCCGAGCAGCCTCATCAACGCTGGCCTTCTTCATCCGCTCCATTCCCGCCTGCAGCTCCTCCAGTTCCTTCTTCAGCTTGTCTCTCTCGGTCTCCAGCTGGGAGACCCTCGTCGCGTTCCTGTCGCTCCTTCCCACCACGGTCAGGAGCCTCTGCACGTTCTGCAAATGGAAAAAGTGGGTCAAACCGGGGCAGTCAAGCTGGGTTACTTAAGAGAAAAACGCTGAAAAACACTTACCAGGAGGTTGGCCTGGATCGCCGAAACCATCAGGCTCTCATCGTCGAACCTCTCGTGCATCTCCATGTCTCGTGGCAGAGCACAGACCTTGGCGAGAGCCCCGATCACCTCGGCATTTCCCATCAGCCGGTCCTCGACATTCAGAGGCTTACCGGGCTGAGTCTCCATCCTCGGCCTCCATGGCGCTGGGGCACTTCGGGGTCCGGAGGCCGATCCAGACCCTTGCCCCACCGAGATCGTCAGCTCGCGAGTCGTCCCGCCTGACGCCCTGCCTGCCGGCACGCCCTTCTCAGCTGGAGCACTCTTCTCAGCCGGTGCACTCTTGTCCGTTGGGGCATTGGCTCCGGGGGCCCGCGCAGGGGTTTTGCCCTTCGGAGGCTGCTCGGCCCCCAGATCCTTCTCCCCCGCCTTGGACTTCTTCCTGGGCGGAGACCCCTCCCTCGGGCGCTCCGGCGAGCGTCTCCGAACTCCCGCATTCGAAGCAGGAGCAGGAGCAGAAGCAGGAGCAGGAGCAGAAGCCGGAGCAGGAGCGGAAGTGTCGCCAGCACCTCCTGAGCTCGAAGCTGCTCGGGTGCTGGCAAGAGATGGCGTCGCAGAGGAAGAGGGCCCCCGCCTGAACTTGGCCGCTAGGTCCTTGACGGCAGGCTCCCTCGACCTTCCCGCCATGTCTTCTTCCCGATCGGAAGAATAAGCGTCCACTATCTGCCTCAGGTTCGACGGTTCCGAGCTCGAAGTGGACGCCTCGGATCCAGATGCAGCTCGGCTAGCAGCGGGATCGCTCAAGGGGATCCCGGAAGGTACAGCAAGGGAGACGGTTGGACGATCAGGATGCACCTCGTCCACCTCGGGTACCCCGGTCCTCTGGTAGTGGCCGCGGTATCTCGGCGTGTATCCGAGCAGCTTCCAGGCCGACCTAGTCTCGTGCCCCTTGTACCTCTCGACCTTGTTGACGTCGTCGGGATTCCTCCTCCACCCTTCACTCGCAGCTCGGCGTCGTCTCGCACCTGCCTCTGCATAGCAAACAATAGAGGAGTCAGCTCGGCATCGTCAAAATCAAGCAAAGAAAATGAATGAAAAGGAGCGATGTTTACTTGGGACTGTCCCAGGGCGGCGCGGGACCGCTAGCCTCCTACTTTCGCCAGCGCCGAACTCCCAGTCCCCCGAAACACAAAAGAAGGCTTCTTCGGCATTCTTACTTGAATCTTCCAAGGCCAGGACGAAGCCTCTTCGCTGCGGCTTCACCCGGAGATAATATTTCCCTTCCCCGGCCTTGCAGATATCGTAGGTGTCCTCGATGTCATGAACACCTATGTCGGTCCCCAGAATCTCATTCAGTTTCGCCGTGCCCATGATGACCTTATAGCCATTGGGCATCAGCTGGCACGGGGTAAGAGACCAGGTACTGAGGCAAGCTCTAAGTAGAGGGTGCAGGGGGAATCTGACCCCGCCCTCGATCACAGAGATCAGAGGGAACGGCATCCAGCCGCCGGACCAGCGCATCGTGGCATAGTCGACGGAGTCTGCTGGCTTGAGCAGGACTCGCTCCGGAATATCGAAGGCAGCCCTAAATCTGGCTATGCCCTCTTCGGTGTCTAAACTGAACCTAGGGGTGCCCATGTCTAGAAAGAAGGATACAGCAAAAGAAAAAACCTTAAAGGCTGCTGAACCCTAGGAAAAAAGCTACACAGAGGCGTGAAGCAACTTACAGAGACGAAAAGAGGCAACTCGAGTATAGATCCAGACACGCCCTACGGTCGTCCTCGTTAGAAAGATCTTGAGCAGCAGAGCAGAAATCGGAGATGAAGGCAAAGGCGAAAAGAAATCAGAAACGAGAAGAGAAGAAGACGACCCTATTTATGGAGAAGAAACCCTCGGCGCGCGCTGCTTTCGAAATTCGAAAGGACGGATTTCGCGATCCGCGCCCATTCCATCAATAAGACAGGGCAACCAGTGAAGAGGCGCCGCGTGTAACCGTCAACTCGCTTCCCGGTACAGGTAAGACAGAGCATTCATTGCTTCAGGACAGCTGAAGCGACACCAGGCAATGACCGTCGCATCCCCAGGCGAGTCTTCTAGCTTTCAACCACTAAAGGCCAAGGCGCTCAAGGGGTCAAAAGCTAGGGGGCAATTGTGTGGGGAGATTTCCAGAACCACAGGATTACGCTAATCACAGCCATCAGATGAGGCTAAGCACTCTCACGTGCCATCCACGTGGCACCAAGCTCACCCCGGCTACCAGGACAGGGGGTCCGGCCGAAGTCAGGCAGCTCCGGGCCGCTAGCGCCGAACTGGTCCACCCCGGGTGCCATCTCGGCAGGGAGCTCCACCTCGGCTGAAGAAGCCGGGATGGAAGCCGAAGCCAGAAAGAGTCTCCACTCACGCCCCTCATCCCCCACGTCACCAGGCACGTGGAGGGATAGGGGCACGAGCTAGTGGGACAGACGCGACATCCAGCCGCTCACAATCTTTGCCAGATCCTGACAGGGCGGCATCCAGCGGCTGAGGCCACATCAGGGCAAGGCCCGAGGGCGGATCTGATGATACCCTACCGCCAAAGGCGTCCAACACGATCTGGCCCAACAAGACACGCATTAAATGCGACGTGGGCTGATCCGACGCGCATTTAATGCAGAGTGGGCTGGATTGGACCGCATTAATTGCAACGTGGGCTGATCATGACTTCCCAGTCGAATCATGAGACCCATGCCAAGATATCGTCCAAGATATCTTCCAAATCGTCTATAAAAGGATGGCATTTCCACATGCAAGGTACGCACAACACAACTCATAGAGCTGTTACTCTGCCTCTCTTCTTCCTCTCCTTCCATTGTTCCAGTTCCTTCACTGACTTTGGCATCGGAGAGCCTTGCGCCGCCCAAGCCAGGGTCCTCTGACCGTGTGTTCTTCCCTTTCAGGCTTTCGGACGGCATCCAGTCATCATCACCATTGGATAAGTCCTCTAAGGCTCCCCAGTTATTGTGGGTCATTATTTTCTGCACCTACACCCACCATTACTCATAATTGTAACATCATTTACAACAATGAAAAGAAACTTTTCAAATTTCAAACTAAAGGACGTTTGAATGGGAATCTTCACCATATTCTCCAGATATATAGCTCTTAATCAATATCCCTAAAATCCCTCCCTCCAACTTTAATTAGATTTGCACGTTTTTTTTATACTCTCTCTCCTCTCCATTATATATCTACATATCCACAAGATTAAGGTCCCCACATTTGAAATCAAAGGCCACAAAATTAATACCTATGCAAATGAGAGACTCACTTTTCTCCCCCTAAAAACCCTCCTATACCATGAAAATATTCTTCAATTGTGTCAATTAATCAAGAAAATACATGGATGTTTTCCTTCTAAAAGTTGGAACTTTTAAACGACTCAACTAAACATGAAGGAGATTCGATATTTATGAAGAGGGAGTGGAATCGGGATGATATTGAATGGGATCAAACTTTGTAATTTTTCTTTTTCTATATTTCTTTATCTTTCTATTTTTGATTTGTAACGATCACATATTAATCCCTTTTGTTTTGCATGAATTTTGTTTCCATATACAAGGTATAGGTGTTTATTATATGATACTAAGAAACAAATATCTTCCTATCTTATATTTAATTATGAATGGAACATCAAGAATATATGAATCCTTCCAAGATTGCAAGGCAGCATTGAACTCAACTCTTACGGACGAAAAGACTACGTCATAATAACATCTACAGGTGAAAACATATTAAATTAATATTATTTTAATTTTATATTAAATAAATTTAGTTTATTGATAATTGTTATAAGTCGTTCTATGGAAATTTGTCATTAAATAAATGCACATAAAAGTGAATATCAACTTTCGAAAATATAAAGAATGACAAGATTTCACTCCCAACTTTTAGATGCACCAAATGGATGTCAATCCCCATTTTCAATTCTCTTTAAATAATTTTAAAATTTTAAAATATTTGCTTTTAAGTAATTTTATTTCTTATTTATGCTCACCATTTTGCTTTCTCTTTTTCATTCTTATAAGGTTCATATGAAAGTAGAAATTTTAGTTATTCTATTGCAGAATGGAGCGTCCAACATCGGCCTCCTCTCCGATTGCATCAAATGATATGTTACATAGTAGAGACAACTCTAGCATCGTCGCCACTGATACCATAAAGAACACGGTAAGTTTGACTTGAACATGATTCGATGTTTTGCTCTTCAATTTCCTATATGTTGTATTAAATGTAGTTTGTTTGTTTACTCGGTGTTTACTTTCAATTTAAATTGGGTTTTCCTTCGATGAATTAAAGGCTCGCGTTGGGCGCGGGCCCTAAAGCGCTAGTTATATATATAATAGCAGCAGGTTTTTCGTGGGAGAGCGACACGTGGCGGAGGGGCTTCCTAGGAGGAGGACACGTGGTGCAACCTCAGGCTTTTTTCACTGCCAATTCCGGAATTGCCCTTCTCTCCTTTTTATTCCCCTAAAATCCCTATCCAATCCCTAAAATCTCTCCTTCTCCATCTAAAATCTCTACATCTTTCATGTGGGCCACCACACTCATCTGAAACAAATCTCATCCTCTCCTCCAAATCACCTCCCTAAATCTCTCCATTTCATTCAAGTTTATAAAGATAATAAACTCACATCTTTATCATATCTCCTACAATTTCTCTTAAATAACCTCTTCTATCCTTATCACACCTATCCATTCTCCACTTCTACCACCCATTGAAACCTTCATGGAGATGAAAGAGAGAGAGAAAGAAATACATTGGACAAAGCCCCAGCACACATCCACCAAAGGGGTATAATATTTTTTTTTCTTTTAATTTTCTCTCTTTGATCTCTCGGTCTCTGATCTGGGCTTTATTTTTTGTGGATGTTTGTTGGTGGGGTTTGAGTTTCTCAGGGGCTTTTGTATGCCTTTACTATTTTCTTGACATTTTATATTCGGAATTCTGTTTTTCATGGTTTTATGTGATTTGTAGTTGTTCATCTGTGTTTGGAGGTTCTACAGGTTTGACTGATTTGAACCTTACTACAGGGCTTACATCTGCCCAGCAGCACACACAGCACCATCACATTTTTCTTTTTTCTTTTTTTTCTTTTTTTTTCCTTCTTCTCCATCTTCTTCTTTCTCCACTTGCGCACCACCTGAACCCATCTCCTTTTCTTTCTTCCTTCTTCTCTCATTCTTCCATCTTCTTCTTTCTCCACGTCCTCCGTCTCCCTCTCTTTCCTTCCTCCTTTCCTCTTCTCCCTCCTCTGCTCTCCCTCCTCCCTTTTTCGCTCCCACGCCCTGCCCAGCCCATTGCGTAGGCGCCCATCACCCTCCCTGCACACACCTGCACTTGTTTTCCTTCCCTGCAACCACCTGCACCCACCTGCACTTCCACCTGCGCCTACACCTACCTGCACTTTTACCTGCGCCTGCTCCTACATTATCTTCTCTTCTTCTTCCCTACACCCACCTGCACCCACCTTCTTTTTCTTTTCCTTCTTCCCTGCACCCACTCTTCTTCTTTTCTTTCTTCCCTTCCACCTGCGCCTGCTCCTGCATCATCTTCTCTCCTTCCCCATCTTCTTCTTCCTCCCACGCTCACCCTGCACCTCCTCACTCAACACATAACTGGGTTTTGTCATGAAGTTCTGCGCCAACTTTTCCTTCTTCTTTTCCTTCTTCCCTGCACTCTCTTCCTCTTCTTTTCTTTTTTCTTTCTTCCTTTCCTCTTCTTTCTTCTCTTCCTCTCTTTTGCAACCCACACATTGCTTTTATTATTTGGGTCCACTGTCAAATGATAATTTTGATCAATTTCAACAGTGGTTCCAAATCAAACTTTTATTTTGAATCTTGTTAGTTTCAGCATGACTCACTATTAGAAAATCCACTCCATTCAAACTCAAGTTCAGTTCAAAGGATCCAAAGGGACCTTCAGGAAATTAATGGAATTGTATAAATAGTCTTTCTTTCTTGCAGTACTGTCATATTTATGTTGATTTGTTTTCTTCTATTTAAAATTGTAGTTATGTCATTTATTTTCTTGCAGATTTTCTACTTGGTTGGGTTTGGTTTATTTTGTTTGGAAACACTTGTAAGCTTCTGGGTACTTCAGGATAGTACCAGACAATCTATAATGCTTCAGCTTTGCTTCTAGATTTTTTAAGCTTTTCTGATTCATCTTTATGTGGTTGTTAACTTTCTTTTTGCTTACCTATTTGTAACTGTCTCATCTTTAACAAAATTATATAGGGCCAATGGAATATGTTAACTTAAAAAAAAATTGTTCTTTGCATAGTGACCCAATGATATGAAGTGTACTATTTTTTTTCCTCTGTGATTTAAACAACCAATATATAATATGTTCAATAATGTCTGTTGTTTGCTTCCCTTTTCTTCCTGCAGAAAGTTTACATGTATTTCAGAGGTGCCAAGAATTGAGGTCTGATGCTGTGATCTGTCTTCTCATATAATGTCTGTTCTTTGCTTCCGTTTGCTCAAGTAATATATATTATGTAATATAGATTACATTATATAGGTTCTGTAATATATATTGTTTATACATTATTGATCATTATTAACAGGTGAGGACAGTGTGTAGTTTTTGAGGTCGGTTTTCTGTTGTGTAGTGTTGTGCTGTTTTTCTTTTTTGTTCTCCTCTGTTCAGCTTTCTCTTTCAGTTTTCTGTTTGGCCTTTTTGCCAAGTTTGGGATTTTTTTTATAAGCCTCTCCTTTTTGTTTTTCCCATTTCCCTATTTTCTCTCAAGTGAAGACATTCAAAGAGAACAGCTGAAGCTATTGCGGGATGCAGTACATGATGTGAGTATAATAAAATGTAACTTGAAGGCCCAATCCTAGATTAGACCATATGTAATGTGTACCGGGTGATGCACCTACTACTGGAAATGACTCTCTCAACATGCACACAAGCTCCAAGTCACTTAACAATTTAATGGCCCAAGGGATAAAAAAAAACTTACATTTCATGTCTAATTCATATAAATGTGCCCAATTATAGATAAATCAAGATAATCATGATTTTGACCCTGAGATTTCTCTAAATCTTAGCCCCAAAAATCTCTCTATCAATAATCACCTACCTTTCTTGCTACGACAAAAGAAGAAAAAACTCTGAAAAAGTAAAGGTTGTTTATATAGGTGATCTCTCTCTCTCTCTCTCTCTCTCTCTCTCTCTCTCTCTCTCTCTCTCTCTCTCTCTCCATGCAATATACATGTCTCATGAAAGGGAAGGCATAAAGGTATATAAGGTTCTCCAAAAGCTACTGATGCACTTATTTTAAATGTAGTTTATTTGTTTATTTGAATATTTACTTTTGGATTTGAATATTTACTTTTAGATTTAAATAGAGTTTTCCCTCCTTAATTGGTTTCAGGCCCGCGCTGGGCTGTAGAATTTTTTTTATTAGTGTTTTTCATTTGAGAGAGATGGAGTAAAAATATATGGCCATTTAATAATTATTCAACAGAGGGTTTCATTTCTACCGGAAGGAGAGTAAGATCCATTAGTTATTATTTTGACATTTTACACTTTATTTACATGGTTAATATTTAAATATTAATGTAGTTTTTATTTTTCTATGTTCCTTTATTTTCCCATTTTAAATTTGTAACTATCATATATTAATCACTTTTTTTTGTGCATTAGTTTTGTTTCCATATACAAGGTATAGGTGTTTATTATATGATACTAAGAAACAAATATCTTCCTCTCTTATCTTTAATTAAGAATGGAACATCAGAGGATATGAATCCTTCTAAGATTGCAAGGCAACGTCGAACTCAACTGTTACGGATGAAAAGACTACGTGATCAAAATGAAAAAACAATAACATCTACAGGTGAAAACCTATTCAATAAATATTATTTTAATTTTATACTAAATAAAATTAGTTTATTGATAATTCTTATAAGTCGTTCAATGAAAATTTGTCATTAAACAGATGCACGTGATAAAAGTGAATATCAACTTTCGAAAATGAGAAGAATGACAAGATTTCGCTCCAAACGTTTAGATGCACCATGTGGATGTAAATCCCCATTTCCAAATAACCGCATTCACATGCTCCAAAATGAGCTAAATAGCCACATAGAAGTTTCCAGAGGTATATTATTAATTATCTCCTTATAATATAATCTAATTAGAGAATTACATTTTATTTAAAAATTATTATTAATATATTGTTTACTATTATCGTCAGTCTATGAACGTAGTCATCAAGTCTCGACACAGCAACATGATGTCCATACTCCAATTGTTATCAATCAACAATGTTTGTCTTCCCAAAATCAGCATTATGTCTATAACCTTGCTCAAAGAGAAAGAATTATGAAGCTACAACATCGTCGTGCAATAAATCGCCCAGATTTATCAACTGTGTCAAGTGCCATAAATTGTCATATAGGAAATGAGGAGAGTTCATCATTACAAGATAGATTCAATGACAAAGAACCACGTGATTTCTCAATGAGCTCGAGAGGTATATTATTAATTATTTCCATATAATAATGTAATATTGTAATTGGATAATTACATTTTATTTAAAAATAATTATTAATATATTGTTTACTATTATCGTCAATCTATGACCGTAGTCATCAATTCTCAACACAGCAACGTGAGGTCCATAAACATGCTCGTAGACAAAGAATTATGAAGCTACCACATCATCATGCATCAAATCGCCGAAATTTATCAACTGTGTCAAGTGCAATAAATTGTGATATAGGAAATGAGGAGAGTTCAGCAGTACAAGATAGAGTCAATGACAAAGAACCACGTGATTCATCAATGAGCTTGAGATTTTAATATCAAACTAGTATGTGGACGTTATAAATTTTCTTATTCTTCAATCAAGTTTGTCAATTTAATGTTGCTAACCTAATATTATTATGTAGGAAAAAAGGTTGGAAGGAGAGACTTTGGCCCTCCAAGTGAGACATGTATTAAATGTGGTGCTTTGATGTGGAAACAAGAAGGAACTAAAGGAGGAGCTAATGATCGAAGATATATTTTCAATAGGTGTTGTAGAGATGGGAAGATATTGTTACCCCTCTTAGAACATCCTCCTACATCCAACATTCATCGAAGTTCAAAAAGTCCTTCAGAGCATACAACAATGCATTTTCATTTACTTCATTTGGAATAAATATTGACTACAATGTAGTAAGTGGAGTGGGTCCGTTTACATTCAGAATTCATGGTCAAGCTCACCACAGGATTGGATCATTGTTACCCATGCCAGGGGAAACTCCAAAATTCGCCCAGCGTTATATATATGACACCGAACATGAGGTTCAAAATAGAAATCTTGCATTTACACGACATACAGAATACGGATGCTTGGATGCTTTAATCGTAGAAGAATTGAAAAAGGAACTAGATGGTGTGAATCCATATGTAGGTTGCTTCCGATCACTAAGGGATAGATTTGGACGTGAATATCCACGAGATCTAAAGATGAGAATACTGTACGATAGATATAAAGATCCAAGGCAATATAATCGTCCAACGGCAAATGAGGTAGCTGCATTATTAATTGGTGAAGGATCTTCAGAAACTAATAGCCGGGATATCATCTTAGAAACTGTCTCGGGATCTTTACAGAGAATAAGCAAACTACATCCAAGTTATATGGCATTGCAATACCCATTGCTATTTCCATATGGAGAAGATGGATGGCATGCCAACATATTATATAATCAGCCTTCACGATTATCAAAATCAAATGTGTCAATGAGAGAGTACTATTGTTACAGGTTACAGCAAAGGAATGATGAAGGAAAGACGATTTTATTATCTGGTAGACTCTTGCACCAGATCATGGAGTACATTTAGATATGATTTTTTCCAAGGTGTCTCAGATGCAGTAGTTCAAGGAGATACAAGAGCATCAACAATAGGTCAACGCTACATATTACCTTCTTCATTTACAGGAAGCCCGCGTTACATGATTCAACAGTATCAAGATGTAATGGCGATATGCCGATGGGCTGGATGTCACACCCCGAGCCCGAGATTTCACACATCCCGAGGCGTGACACACGCCCGCATGAAAATTTGAGTCAAACTCATTGACTCTTGGATCCCACGTACGGAATTTACCCATAGGATATCACATGTGAGGTTTATAAATTCATGTATCTGTATTTTTCACCTGTATAATTTTGTCAAATAGATATCCAATATCATAACACTCAATCATCAAGATATAGAGCATAAGGTTCATGAGCATAGATTTAAAAGTTCAAGTTTAAGTTCAAGAGAAGAGAAGTATATTAAGTTAAAGTTTACAATCCCAAAAGCTAAACAAGTTCATAAAACTTCTACAAAATGAGTGACACTTCCAAGCCACGGTCTAAGGGTCATTTAACGTCCATCTCATCGTGCATATGCCTAGAAGACATCATCAGGAGTCCATTCTGCTACGTTAAGAGGAGGTTCCTCTTCCTCAAGGATCTCCGGGGCAATGGCGTCGATGTATTCACCTGTAACGCCAAGTGTAGCACCATTAGACTAAGCTAAGCAATGTAAGCATATATAATTCATATAACATGTGGCAAAAGAATATCTGAACATATACATAAATCATATGAGGTCAAGTGCGTACACTAGGCAATCTGAGCATGAATAAACATGAGACATTCGAATCAAGAATAACAGATAACACAATAACAGAACTAGTTAGCACATCCACATTAGCTAAATTCTCTCAATTTAATCATGTAAACATGAAAGTAAAGGGAGAGCAGAATATCAGAACAGGACGGGGCGGTACTACTAGGAGACAGAGGTACCCAGAATTCTCCATCGTAGACCTAAGGTGCCGGTAAACCCTCAGAATAATTTCCCATCTGCAGAGGGCCAGAAATATATACTAAACCCACACTTAGCCGGGGCTGACTTAGATAGGGTCGAAGCCAAGTGGTGCTGACTCATAGAATGCAATATACAGTTAACAGAGCATATATAGAATAGATACAGGACAGATCATATAATATTACAAAATCAGAACTTATTACAGATATAACTGAACAGAAGCGGAAAACAGACATAATATAAACAGGTGTATAAGAAAATATACATAACCAAGCAGAGGTATGATCAAGTCATACGAGAATACTGGAAAACGGAATGCAATGCATGTACAGAGAAATTTATATTCGGAATCAAGACAGAAATCAAGCCAAGCCTACGGTCTTGGAACCCTCGTGGTCTTCACCGTCTAACTCGGTGTAGTACTAAGAATTCCGGCATTATTGGGCTACAAAGGAACCCTTGGCGTTACTTAATTTGGATGCCGAATCCCTTAGTATAACACATTTGGTTCGGATTACAATACGAAGATTCACGATCCATTGGGCATAATTTAGGATTCAAGGGATCCAACCTTAAAGTCCAACTATCAGGCCAAACAATCTAAGCATACTACGGTTCAACACTTGGCTCGCGGTACCCTCCGGTTGCCAAGATTTATTTAAAATCCAATATCCTCTTAAGTTTCAAATCTCAAATCAATAATATGCAATGACCATTGGATTCTACGCTTCAAGAGCTTTCCAACGATATAAAGAACGTCAAAATCGGACATACGAGTCAAAAGTTATGGCCATTTGAAGTTTGGCTCGCTGGGCCCAGTGGGCCCTCTCGCTATAGCGAGCTGGGAGCTCGCTAGAGCGAGAGTGCTCTCTGTCCGGGGATTCTTTTGCTCGGTAGAGCGAGCTGGAAGCTCGCTAGAGCGAGGGTGGTTACTGCCAAGGTCCGGGGAGGCTGTGACAGTGCTGTTTTGTCCCTCTTGACTTCCCCTACAACCATTGTAGTCCATTCCAATGATCAAAAACTAGCAAGATGAGCCACCAATGCTCTCTAAACATAAACATCCATTCTCTTGACCAAAAATACATCAAACCATACCCATTTACAAATCTAAAACCAATTTTTAAGCAAGAACAAAAATGAGCTGGAATTGGGTAATCTAGAATGAGATCCATTGCAAGAATCATAAATAGAGAATAACATGCACATTATTATAAATGTTTACTTGCCTTAAGGTGCTTCAAGCTAAAAATCACAAATCCAAGCTATACTCAATCTCTATTTCCAAAGTAAACTCTCCAAAAGAAAAACCCCCAAATGTAATGGAGAAGATGAAGTCCTACAATGGTGAAAAATGAAAATGAGGAACAAGAAGATGCATGCACGAATTGTAACATCATCTCACTGATTTGAAACAAAAGCAATGGAAAGGAAGATGGAAACTTACCAATGGAGAAGATTAAAAGGGAAGAAGCTTGAGAGAGATTATAGATCTTGTAGAGGAAGATGAAGAAGATGAAGTTAGAGTCCCCAAATCTCACATGCAAGGTCACCAACCATTCAATCTTGAGAAAATTTGGTGAAGAAGTGAAGGAGAAGAAAGAAGTTTCAGTTGCTGGAAATGAAGGAAGAAGAGAATCGTTGGAGATGAGACTTTAAATGGAACTTTTCTGGGCTTTGCATGCAAACCCAGATTTAGGATTAAAATGTCACAAAAGGGCTTCCTGCTGGTATTTGGGCCAAGGGGGATATGAATTTGGGTCAGTTTGGGTCTAAATGACTCGGGTCAAAACATGAAAATCAAAGCCCAAACTATGCTTTATGCAATGCACCTAAAATCCAAAAATTTCTAAAGACACACACTAAAACCCAAAACACTCCATAAGTCATAATCTACTTAGTCAAGGTCAAACCCAACTAATTCTGCCTAATCAAGATCAAATGCAAACAAAACATTCATTAAGTAATTAGTCTAAATTAATTAACTCCAAAACGAGATTAAGGCGGGTCGGGGTGTTACACTGGATGCCCAGATATTTTTTTAACATTTACGTGCAATCCGAGATGGAAGGAAATCCAACACTTTTTAGACTTATTTCCAGGTCAAAAAGCAGAAGATCGTCCTGACGTTGTTGATAGGGTATTTCATATAAAATTGAAAGAATTAATGGACGAGATAAAGGACAAAAAACTTTTCGGTAGAGTTATTGTAGGCAATTAGATTTTCATATGAAAAATAACTCATTTCCTTAATTATCAATTTTTATTACTAAAGTTTCTCACTATTTCATTCACAGATATATACGTAGTTGAGTTTCAAAAGAGGGGCCTTCCGCATGCACATATATTGATAACACTTGATAAATGCGATTTGATATCTACGACTAAAGAAATAGATGATATTGTCTCGTCCGAAATTCCCGATCTTGACACCGATCCAGAGTTGTATGAAACAATCAAGCGATGTATGATGCATGGTCCATGTGGTCCACTAAAGCCAAATTCTCCATGTATGGTTGACGGTAAATGCAGCAAAAAATATCCAAAGCGTTTCAACCAACAAACCTCACTTGACAATAACGGTTATCCGACATACAGGCGGAGAAATGATGGAAGGACTATTAAAATGGGATATGTTGAACTAGATAATAGATGGGTAGATCCTTACAATCCTTTTTTGTCAGGAAAATATAATGCACATCTAAACAATGAGATTTGTAGCCAAACACGAGTCATTAAGTATTTGTACAAATATATTCACAAAGGCCCAGATAGAGCAACTATCATTATTGAGGAAAGCACACAGTCACCTGATGCAACATGCCAAATGAGATATCGACAGGTTGATGAAATCAAGCAGTACTTTGATTGTCGTTATGTTTCGGCTCCAGAAGAATGCTGGAGAATATTTGAATTCAACCTTCATAGTAGAAATCCATCGGTTGAGCGTTTACAATATCATCTTGAAAATCAACAAATCGTTGTTTTCAATGATTATGACATTTTAGAATCTGTGTTAAATAGACCTGGAATAGAGGTTACTATGTTCCCTCAGTGGTTTGAAATAAATTGTCAGTATCCTGATGCAAGAGATTTAAGATATGTTGACTTTCCAACAAAATGGACTCGGAAAAGCACTCAAAAAGTGTGGAGTAGAAGGAAACATGGAAGATGCTTTGGAAGGTTATATTATGCGCATCCGACGTCAGGTGAGAAATATTATTTAAGAATGTTGCTTCATATAATAAGAGGTGCCACATCCTATGGAGATTTAAGAACTGTGGATGGAGAGACACACACTTCATTTGAATCAGCATGCATAGCACTTGGCTTATTAGATGATGACAACGAGTGGGACATTGCATTAACAGAAACATCACAGTAGGCGATAACATATCAATTGAGAAACGTGTTTGCAGAGATGCTTATGCTCTGTGAAGTATCAAATCCATTGCATATATGGAACAAACATTGGAATTCACTTTCTGATGATATAGAGATGAGGCTACGTAGGCATGAAAGTTCAATGAGTCTCAATTTATCAGAACATGAGATACAAAATCAAGCACTTATAGAGATTGAGTCAATCCTAAATAAAAATGGTAGATCGTTAAAAGAGTTTCAGGATATGCCATTTCCACAATATGAACATGATGATTTTATATCAAACAACCTGCTACACGAAGAAATGTCATACAATATCGATGATCTTGCATCTGAATTTAATGTCTTACAATCGAGACTAAACCTGCAACAAAACATGGTGTTCGACAAAACCATTGATTCATGTCTAAATGGCAAACGCGGAGATTTCTTTGTCAATGGCAGTGGTGGAACGGGAAAAACATTCTTATGGAAAACAATAATTACAAAGCTCCGAAGTGAAAGAAAAATTATTTTAGCAGTAACATCATCGGGAATCGCATCTTTGTTGTTACCAGGTGGCCGGACAGCACATTCGCGCTTTAAGATACCATTACAGACTCATGAAGCATCATGCTGTGCTATTGGCAAAAATCAAATTTGGCTAAAGTGATTCAAAAAACAACTTTGATCATATGGGATGAAGCACCTATGATGCATAAGAATGCGTTTGATGCGGTCGACAGGACTCTACACGACATAGTGAGTGCTAATGATAATACTCGCAAAAGTAAAATATTTGGTGGGCTAACTGTTGCATTGGGAGGTGAGTTTAGACAGATTTTGCCTCTTGTTAAAAGGGAAAAAAGAGAAGATATAGTAGCTGCTTCATTGACAAGATCTGAAATTTGGAAACATTGTGAAGTCTTAAACCTTACGGAGCTGGGTATTGAAAATAGGAGATGGAGATTGCAATACTCTGTGTACCAACATGGATTCAGATGATGATTAGATTCAGATTCCAAGTGAATTGCGAATAGATGCTGATGATGATGTCATTTCTCCCTTAATCAACTTTGTCTATGATATCTTAAATGTCAATATCAAGAATCAATCATATTTTAGAAACAGAGCAATATTGACTCCATGGAATGACTATGTTGACAAGATTAATGATGAAATTCTTAATATGCTTTCTGATGATCTTGATAAGAAGACATATCTAAGTTCAGATACAATGGTTGAGGTTGAGGGCAGTGAAACCAGTCAGGATATGTTATACAATATAGAGTACTTAAACACTCTTAAGTTTGCCAGATTGCCGAATCATTCATTAGAACTAAGAGTGGGTGCCCCAATTATGCTTTTACGTAATTTGAATCAATCTATTGGATTATGCAATGGAACGAGATTAATTATCAGTAGATTGGGACAACGAACAATAGAAGCATATGTGGTAATGGGGACAAATGCAGTTGAACGTGTATTCATTCCACGGATAGTGATGTCAACTGTTGAAACAGATTTGCCATTCATACTTAAAATAAGACAGTTTCCAATTAAATTGGCGTTTGCAATGACAGTAAACAAAAGTCAATGGCAAACCCTGCAAAAAATAGGCCTTTATCTCCCAAAGCCAGTTTTCTCGCATGGACAGCTTTACGTTGCTCTATCTAGAGTGACGGATAAATCAGGGCTAAAGATCTTACTAAAAAGGAATGCTACCATTCCAATTGGATATACTAAAAATGTTGTATACAAAGAGTCTTGAATGAAGTGAAGAGCCATTGCACAAATTACTCTTAGAGGTATAAACAATTCCTTCTCTTCTCATTAAATCTGATGTAATATCGATGAGTTGTGGTACAAATTTATCATTGTATTTTACTATAAATAGTTTTTATGTAACAATCTCATATGCTCAAACACCTATCAATGCTATTAAAAAATAATCACTATCAGAATTGAAATAAATATTAAACTAACAATAATTTGAAATTTTCATCTTTAGATTATCAAGGAATCATCAATGACGTCCACCAGATCTCATCGTCTCAAGGAGCTGCATCCTTATAATGACAGATGGTGCATTAAAGTAAGAGTAAGTAGAATAATTGAAGATAGACAGTACAACAATGCTAAAGGTTCGGAGCGAATCAATAAATTAATACTTGTTGATATAAAGGTGACCTTTTAAATTTAAATACAATTCTATGTAAAAATGATTTTTGAATACATGGCAGTTATATTTATTTTCTTCATTTTTTAACTTTCAGGGAGATCAAATACTTCTCACACTGTTTAATGATGAGATTCCAAAATTTGGCGATGAGATAATGGAAGGAAATTGTTATACGATTAGAAATGTGAGAGTCAAAGAAGCACCAGATACATATAATGTCGCCCCTCATCTATAATAACTATCATTAGCAAGAGATGCAGTTATTTCACAAATAACAGAGACATGTGATATTCCTCACTATGTGTATTGCTTCACTTCACTAGATAAAATGCCTTTATTTCTCAATAGATTTAAATATCTACAAGGTATCACAACTCTCATAACCATTTACATTCTTAAAGTTACAAATTTCTTCAAAACTTTATTCACTTGCATTAATATGATACAGATGTCATTGGAGTTATCGAAGATATAAGTGGCATATCATACATTAGAAAACAAGATCAAATGGAGCTTGCGAAGTTAGATATCACACTATGTGATGAAAGGTATTTTAAATTCAATTGTAATAAATTAATTATATTTTTCAGATCAAATAGATCCATTATTAATCTCATATATTTTTTTTTTGTAGTCGCAAGAGGATGCATCTTACTCTATGGGGAAACTTTGCTTTAGACAATTTTTACTCCTTAAATTCAAGTATAGGCCGAGTTATTATAGCAACATCTATAATGGTTAAGCAATACAATGGTAAAAATAGTTTCTTTTATCACTAATGATTTTTATTAATTTTATATGCAACTGATACAAACTTCATGAGTTTTGTGCAGGAAACATTCATCTCAGTCCATCAACTGCAACCAAGTTACAAATCAACCCTAATATTCCATTGGCAAGACGTTTGCTTTTATGGTAAGTGATTAATTTTTTCATTACTAACTTTTAATCTCTATTTGTTAATACTAACATCATTGTGAAACGTTGAATTACAGTAATGAGCTTTCATTGTTAAATGACTCAAGCTCTATCAGATTGTCATTACAGGAGTTACTTTTATTATTGAAAAAAGGTGTCAATGAGGTAAAGTTAAACTCAACTACATCTTCACTTAATTGATAAAAATAATTTTGAATAGTATGAAGTGCATAGTAACTTTTATTTTTCTTTTATAAAAAATACAGGTAAAACATGTTGCAATAAAGGCCACAGTTGTAATGTTACATATGGAAACCCCTTTGGCACAACTTTCCTTCAATAAATGTGATAAGAAAATTTATGAAAGTGTCAACAATGGTAAATTTGTTCGTTGTAATGATTCAACGATACCAACAAAGATGAGTGTTGACACCAAAAATGTCACTTTGCCTCTTCAAGATCCAAAGAGCTACATGAAGTCGCAACCTGCCATAAATAGGCAATGCTGCTTCCAAAAATCAAATCTTGTCAGAATCAAACAAAAACTGCAAGATTCTTCCAGACAGCCAAAAAAGGAGTACACAAGAAGTTTCGGGCCATTTCAAAATCATTTGGCCTAACTTCGCTTCTCCGACAGCTGAAAAGGAGCTCTCAGCGGCAAAGCTCTCCGGGACCATGGTTTCCAAGACAGAGCCTATGGATCATCTTAAAATGACTCCAATAGGTTCCCTGTCAAATTTCAAGTCAATCGGACATCGATTGACCGCACATCAAACCACGACATCTTCATCGCGACAAAAAGCAAGTCTACAGGTGATAGGACCCCAAACGGCTTCAAAACTCAAACAAAAGCCTATGGTTGGTCTTATTTATTGCTCAGCAGGCTTCACACCAAATTTCAGGTCATTCCGACATCGTTTGACCCAGTTTCAGCTTCTGACGAAAGATCGGCAGCTCTGCGCGACAAAGTCTTCGGCTTTCTCAGGAAATTGGAAACTTTGCAAAATAAAATGCAAGGATTCTCATCAGGTTTCCTACAAAGAAATTTGGCCAATAAATGGTCAAAATGTCAAGGAAAAGTACAGGAGAAAAAAGAATCGAAAAACAGAAAAAACGGATGCAAAACGGGACACGAAAGGGGAATAACCCCCCAGGGTCGCAGACCCCTGCGACCCTGGGCCAGGGTCGCCGGCGACCTTGGAACCCGGGGTCGCCGGGAAGGCCCCGGAAACCCCGGTTTTCGCCATTTTTTCGCGATTCGAAGAGCCCAGCCTCTGGTACTTTCCAAAATTCATGCTTTTGAGACACCAAGTCCTCTGACATCCGTCCAAAACACGGGTCAATCATCAAGAGTATCGAAAACAATATTGATCGCCACCCGGTCAACCAAAAAAAAGTGTGCTTTCTACCCGACCGATCGAGAAATCGACAGGACAGATGGCACCGACCCGCTGTTGGCAACAAACACCTGAAATTACATGATCATCTGATGTCGATCTACATGAAGATCCATCGATGATCATCAACAGAAGAATCCCAAAAGACGTGGCACGGCCCGCGACTCTTCAGCTGCTCGGCGACCACTTAATGCGATTAATTGACTAGCTTTATTACAGTCATTAATCCATTTCTTTGGATGGCCCAATCAGAAGCAAGCATTCGGGAGTTACAAGTCAAGAGATTCATGGCATTTAACCCATGAAACTCCTCCCATCATGGCGATTAAATGCCCTCAATCTCCTCCGGCTAATCAGAAGCCAAGAAAAAGGAGTTACAAAATAAACAATTCAATTTTGTAACTCCTCCCATTATGCGGCTTAATGACAATAAAAGCCCATAAACCCTCCTAAAAGGCTACCTAAAAGCCTATAAATAGGAGAGCTCTCCAAGAAGAAAGGACAGCAGACAGAATCAGAAACATCAGAGAAAAAAGCACAAGCACACAGACAGAAATCCAGAGAAAGGAAAAAGAGAGAAAACTCTGCGGAAATTCTACACCGGCCACCGCAACAAGGTGACAAAAGTCCCTTGGGGGGTACCCCCCCCCCCAAGGTCCTTGCCTTCTCCTCCTGCCTCCAATGGCTTAGATGTGGCTTTTCAGCCCGTCTACTCGGCTTTTCATTGGACATAGGACCTCCTTTTGGTCTTTGTCCTCTAAAAACCTGAGGTTATAGCCAAGCCAAGCGAATCAATAGCATCCTCTGTTCTCATCTGCATGGATGATGGCGAAGCCCACATATGGCTTGCGACCGTCAATCTAAACGGGTCCCCCACAATCTCCTGAGAAGTTAGATCCTCCTTTTCTTGCTTTTCATTGTAGTTTGTATTTTTTCAAAAGAGACAAAAATCACAATTCTTGTCTTTCATTATTGATAAAGATTGTAAATCGGCTATAAACGCCAAAAATCGGCTATAAACGCCAAAATCGGCTATAAACGCCAAAATCGGCTATAAATGCCAAAGAAATCGCCTTTCACGGCAAACCAAGAAAAATGTCTCTTTTCTTAAATATATGTGCAATGTAAAACTTGAAAGAAGTTGATTTCCTTTTTACTTGCGAAGGTTGATCTCCGGATCACCACTTGCAATTCCAAGTAAAAATAGAAAATCTGGCACACCCACACAAAAAAGAAATGTTGATGCACGCCCCTTTGCCCCCTGGTTACGAAAGGGTCGGAACCAAACGGACTCCCACGTCCGCCGACCTCGGTAGGAACCCGAGCATCTGGAGCGCGGTCCATCAAGCTGGCACACCCGGTGGGACTCGTTTATTTGAGAACACGATGCTAGAAATGAAATATTTGCATATCATATATTTTGCTCTATGCTTATATTTCTTTTCTCGATTCTTTGGCTACTTTATAATTGGTGGCCTATGTTGAATTCCGCATCTAAAAAAATGAGATGAGATTTTTGTTTGGAAATTTCCAATTCTTTGAATTTATTTCCGCTCTTTCTCTTTTCAAAAAAAAAAATTTAAAACAAAAAAAAATCAGATTTTTCAGTTTGGATTCAAAATTGAGAAACTTTGATCCTCTCCCTTCTGGGCACTGGCGCTCACGGAAATCGTTGAGACCGTGTTCGGATCGGGGATTGGGCCATTGTTTCTCTTCGATGAGTTCATTAAAGATCTAAAAAAAAAAATGAAATGAGATTTTTTGTTTGGAAATTTCTAATTCTTTCAATTTATTTCCACTCTTTCTCTTTTCAAAAAAAAAAAACAAAAAAAAAAATCAAATTTTTCAGTTTGGATTCAAAATTGAGAAACTTTGATCCTCTCCCTTCTGGGCACTGGCGCTCACGGAAATCGTTGAGACCGTGTTCGGATCGGGGGTTGGGCCATTGTTTCTCTTCGATGAGTTCATTAAAATAAAAATATATATATATATATATAAAAATAAAAAAAAGACATAGACCACTAAGGTTAAACCAATTGTGTTCTTTGATCATGGTTGATTCAAAGAAAAGCCTTGTCCAGAGTGTGGAGACAGCTTGACTGTTCTAGGCAAGGGTCCTCCAAACGGATTCATTAAGTAATCCTATCCTTACCTGGGGGCAATTCTATCAATCAAGATTTCATAAGACCGGGTTAGGAGGAGCCTATGTGTACTCTCTCGTCTTTTAAATAAATAAAAAATAATAATTTTTTTTAAAAATAAAAAATAAAAAATTTTAAAATAAAAAAAATAAAAATAAAATTTTTTCAAAAAAAAAATCTTAAAAAAAATAAAATAAAAAAAAATAAAAATAAAAATAAAAAAAAAGATTTAAAAAAAAAAATCTTTAAAAAAAAATCTTCAAAAAAAAAAAAAACTTCCGTCATTTTGGGTTTAGATTGGAGAAATCTTGGTCTTCTCCTTTCTGAGCTGGCACTCACGGAAATCGTTGAGACCGTGTTCAGAATGGAATGCCTTTTGCTCTCTTTGATGAACCCGATATTGGCTTTTCAAAAAAAAAAAAAAACTCGTCATTTTTAGATTCAGATCCGAGAAATTATGGTTCATTTCCTTCTGAACACTGGCGCTCACGGAAATCGTTGAGACCGTGTTCAGATCGGAATACCATCTGCTCTCTTTGATGAATCCAATCTTGACCTTTCAAAACAGAGAATCTCATCTCATGGATGCGGTCTCAAAACATTTGTGTCTAGCGGTACTAGTACGCCCTTTCAGGGTCTACTGTATTGCGACCGGCACATCTGTAACTCCAACTTTATATTCTTCTTACCTCGAGCAAGCTCTGCTTCTCGATAAGTCGAATTTAAGTTCACAATTGCTTCTAGCAGTCACTGGGATGCCCATTCCGGGCTTACCATACCTGCGATCAGAACAATTGTACCTTCTATGGCATTTTGCCTTCCTCATATTGCTTGGGTCATCTACCTCGAGCAATTTGAAAAGACGAAACCATAGAACTTCCCATTTATGATCATCATATTCTTGTGATTACTAATGGATGTGGTCTTGTTTCAGAAATTTTCGAAAACTAACAATGGCAGCTTCACTAACCATTACTTTCGACGAAAACAAGCACCAACTCATGATTCAACAGAAGCAAACCACGCGCACCTACAAGCGCCCCATCAGCTGCCGAAGTGTCAACTCCCTCGGCAACTCTCTGAACTCCGGGTCGACCTCGACTCCCCGGACTATTGTCTTTGGGACGCTGGGACCATTCCCACTTCCTGAGGAACAAACTGCTCCCTCCAAGAAGCAGAAACTCGCCTCTCAACGTGTCACTACCGTGACACCAAAGGCGAGCACCAGAAGGCCTGAAGCCCGTAGCAGCCCCATGAAGCCTCAACCTGCAAACAACCAGGTCTACCCCAAGACTTGGTCCCCAAGACCTTCACCAAAACAGAGAAGGTCCCAAACATCCACTAAGCCAGCATTCCTGGCCCCACTCAAGGAGAACCAGTTCTACCCTCTTGCCTACATGAAAGAGGAGAGACCCATCTCCAACCTGACTTCCAAGTCATCCCAGCATGAGCCAGCTTGTTTCTACAAGCCCAAAATCAGATCATGCATCACAAGGCCTCTACAAGCACCTGCTAAGGCCTACAAACCTGCAGTTCGACCCTTCATCTCTACAGGGGCCGAACTTCAAAAATTCAAAGCTTCGCTGCAACAGCGAATGACAGGGTTCGCATCCTGTCCTTGCCCAGCTACAGAGAAGACAGGCTCGGCTGCTGCGCCCGAGGGAGCACATCCTTCATTGTCAAAGCCCAGTCAGAGCTGACCGAAGCTCAAATTGCTCGACGTATACGCCGCCGCGCGTCGTATAGACAAAAGAGACTAGAGAAGCAAAGGACCCAGCCTCCCACACTTCAAGTCTCTCCTAAATGGGTCGAAAAAGAAAGACCCAACCAAGTTGCTGCCGTCCATATGGTTGGAAAAACCAGAAGGCGCCAAAAATCAGCAACAAAAATCCATGTCCGACATCCGATGACCCGCAGCGTCTCCAGGACAAGAAGACATTCAGAAGAATCCCCTGCTCCTTCAAGCAAAGGACAGCAGAGTGATCCTTCCTCAAGCTCCTCTTCAAAAAGAATGAGCCCCAGCTCAGTCACCAGGACAGTTTCTTCGTTCGAATCACGAAGGATGAATGTCTTGGCTACAAATTCTGAGCCACCACCCCGCAATCCACCTCCAGAAGATGCGATCACCCGCATCCAGCAGTTGGAACAGGGCCAGCAGAGGATTGAAACTCTGATGGAAAACCTTCTCCTCGCCTTCCAAAATCAGGCGAACAATGAACCTCCTCCGAATCATCAAGACGACGAGGTAAATAGAGAAGAAAATGAGTCACGCGCCCTTACCAAAAAGGACGTAGACGGTATCCTCGCCAAAGCAAAAGAAGAGGATATACTCAAGGAGCATGGGATCAAGCCACCATATCCCTTATGGATGGACTCGGTCCCGTTCCCCACCAAATTCAAGCATCCTACTCTCCAAACATATACGGGGAAAGGATCAGCCAGACAGCACGTCATCCACTTCAAGATCCTGACGGGAGCTATTGCGGATCAAGATGCACTCAAGATTCGCCTCTTTGCAAGTACCCTAAAAGGTACAGCCTTCGATTGGTACTCCACTCTGCCGGAGGACTCAATCCAAAACTGGGCCATGCTAGAGACACGCTTCCTGACTCACTTCAAGGGTGAAGATCATCCCGCTACTATGGCTCAGCTGTGCAGCCTAAAACAGGGGGAGAATGAGTCAACATATGACTTCATTCACAAGTGGAAAGCAATGGCATACAAATGCTCTGATGTATTGCCACAAGCGTCGCTAGTCGACATCTGCCGAAACAACATGAGAGCCAGAATCCGCTCCATGATCATCGGCAACAAATCAAAAAACCTGGGAGAACTCCTAGAAGCTTCCATGGAAGCTGAAACGGTGATTAAGGACCTCAACAGTCAGAAATCATCAAGAAAAGAGCCAACCGCCATTGCAACCTCTAAACCAAAGAAGAAAGAGGTCCTCAATGTGCAGACCAAGTCAGCTCCTCAGCCACCAAAGAAAGCTGAAAACAAAGCTGTTGGTAAGAGACCTGAACTCTCAGATGCCTTCAAAGAACGAGTAGAGAAGAAATACCCGTTTGATGAAGATGTTGATGAAATCTTCGGGGCTCTTGTGGCAAACGGCAAGCTCACCTTGCCTGAACCAAAAAGACCGGGTGATGTTGGCAAAACCAACGATCCTCGGTACTGTCCATACCACCAGATGATCTCGCATCCTCTCAATCAATGCTTCGTTGTGAGAGAGAAAATAAATGAGATGTGGAAAAACGGAGTCATCACCTTTGACAAAAACTATGGGTCTGCCTCCGTCAACATGGTGACATGTGGACAAACATCAAAGAAGAAGATCACTACTTCCTTCAAGGTGATAAACTCAATCGAAGCGTCCGAGGAACTGGTTCCTTACCCGACACCAGACGGACAACCGATATGGGTACATCCCGATCTCCTGGAAGATGAAAATTGGGAGGTCGTGAAAACAAAGCCTACAGCTCAACAGCGAAGGCAGGCTAGGAAACATCTCCTCAAACTCAAACGGCAAGAGAAGACCCAGCCAAAACTAGAGGTCAAAGAAAAGGCAGAGGCTTCCTCTACCGCTTCACTAGAGGTAACAAAAACATCCCTTCCAGAGACGTCAAAGGGGGTAAGGAAATTCACTCTCAGTGATTTCATGCCACCTCAATTTAAAGAAGCCATGCAGGAGCCATCATACTCTTGCAATTCGGTAGTTGGATTCTCCATTGATGGATACGAATCCAGCGACACCGATGATGGATTCGAATCCAACTACACAGATGAGTGGGAGGAATCCCTTGAAACAGGAGAATATCTCTCCGATGAAGAATGGGTTCCTGAGTCTCATCTTATGCCAGTAATCTGGTATAACCCCCTACAGCCACAAGGATCCTGGTCTGATGATGAAGAAGACCGAGAAGCTGTACAAGAAAATGCTGCTGACCCAGCACCTCTCATTACTCCAGTGGAAATCAACAATGTTGAGCCACAAAGAGATGATGAAGAAGAAGATCTGGCTCCCATACCTGATATTGAAGAATATGCAAGGATCTTGCAGCGACTCGCTCTAGAACAAGAGCAAGAACACGTCGACGAGCCTCCTCGCAACCCAGAGCCTGAAGTCCCTGAAGACCACCAGGTACATCCTCCCTTAACTCCTGAAAATGGAGAAAATTGCTGAATAGACGATCCTCTCACATCCGAGGATGAGTCTGACTCCGATCAGGCAACGTCTCCCGTCAGAGCTTCCTGTAATGTGATAATTCGGGATTATAGCTCTTCCGAAGCATCGTCTGATGAGAGCACTTACACTCCGGCGACGCCTAGCAATATATCTTCTGGAGCCACCTCGTCTCACGTGACTTTCACTGAGATGACACCCTCTCAGGTTTTTTTCTCCTGAGACTGTGACTTCAAAGTTCACACCCTTCCTGACTGAAGAATTCCCAGCCATTGATGCTTGGGACGATGAATTAGTCAACGAAGAAGAAAGATTGCTGGATGCTGTTCAGGACTTGTTCCCGGAAAATGCTCCATGCAACACAATCACTGAGGATGGTAACTCTGCTCCTGATACATCCTCAGCAAATGAAAAATGACAGCCTCTTGATCCTGAAGACAATCTTCCAAACGAAGACCCTTCTCAAGAAGCTCTTGAAGTTGGTAGAGGCACCCGCTCTGGCCGGGACTACCACAAAAATTACAACCAATCTTCCTTACATATGTAAATCCTTCGGGAAAAGATGTTGTAAGCGCCCCTAGTGGCAACAATGATGAACATGCAGGCCCTAAGGAGGCTTTCAAGTATGACTTGATTGAACATTTCAAGCACATACCTGCACGTCTGCACATCCTAGATTTGTTGCGAATGTCTCCGCACACTCGTGATAATCTCATTTCGGAATTACAAAAGCTGAATGAGGATGTCGACAAACATGCCCCGCAAGTCCTCCAAATTGAAATGGATTACCGGGTCAAAAACACAGAAGCCTCCTCAAAGGGAGAAAAGAAGAAAACTGAGGGATCATGCATTGAATGCCTCTCGGTTAAAAAAGCAGCCAGTGCAACCATCGCCTTCACAAAGGATGACCTCCTACTTGGCGAAACCAGGCATAACCGACCCCTGTACTTCACAGGGTATATCAAGGAAATGCCTATGCATAGAGTTCAGATCGACCCAGGTTCTGCACTCAACCTTATCTCCACATCGGCTCTTGAAGAGTTGGGTATCCCACCCAGCAACTGAGCCACACATCTGTATCTATCTTTGGATACGATGGGAGTACTCAAAGGCCTATCGGCAAAATCAGGTTCAAATTGCAGATAGGTGATCTTATCTCTGAGGTCACAGTGTATGCAATAAAGACCCCTTCATGCTACAACATCCTTCTCGGACGCCCTTGGATCCATGAGAATGGTGTTGTCCCTTCAACTCTACATCAATGCATCAAGTTTGTTGGCGACGACGGCATGATACATCGAGTCTTTGCGGACAGAAAACCCTTCAAAGGTAAAGAAATCCACTTCGCAGACTCCACAGATGTATGAAGGTGAAAAAGAAGAAGAGGAAAAGCACACAGCATCCTTTGCCGAAAATCTCCAGAAAGATAAAGGCAAAGCTCCTCAACAATCACCGGAAGAAAATAAACCATCCGGTAAATCTGAAGAGAGCATTCAAACTCCCTTCATCATCTCCCTCAAATCTTCAAAGCCTTTGGTCATCACAACTAAAGTGAAGAAGGCAAAACAAAAGCCTGGGGGCAAATTTATTGTCTCTTTCGTGTCTACCATGCAAGACACGGACTCGGATTCAGAGCCAGAAGACGGACACAATCGTCAAGCAAGCTGACACTCAGCAAGTTCAGCCTGCTCTTACTCCAATGGAGACAACTTCTGACATAGAAGATCCTACGTCAGCTTCCTTCGTTGTTCCAGCAACTTCAACAAAGGAAAAGCCGATCTTCTTCCATAGATCAGATGCTTCTTCATCAAACTCCATGCTTGAACCTTTCCAAAATAAAGGTACGCCTCAACTATCCTTATACAGTTCTGTGGCACAAGCTATTATGAAGAAAATAGGCTATGACGCTCAAAACCCAGTCGGTTTGGGAGAAGGACGCGGTATTCTCACGCCATTGGGGCCCGTCTTGACCAAAAGCCAGTTGGAAGATTGGAGACTCTACGGCTATGTAGAAAAGTCTTCACACGGGTTAGGGTATGATCCTGACACTCCCTTGAGACAGTTGACACAAAGGTTTAAAAGTCAATATACTGACCAAGCCTCAACATCTCAAGTCCATGAAGACATCGATCTCCCTGGATATCTCTTTGATGAGTCACCTGACAAAGATCCAGGAAGCTCATCCAATTGGCACGATTTCTCCGAAAATGAAGAGGAGTTGTCCGATGGCACAGACGTGTGGGCTTCTGACCCAGAAGAACCCTCATCTCCAAAAGAAGTAGCCTACTTCGACTCGGTTTCAACAGGCGATTGGGATCATCTCATAGCAAGCCTTGGGAAAATTACCGATCAAGAAGACCCGTGGAAAGGTAACAAAACCTGGTCTGGAATGCCCCTTGAAACCCCAGAAGGTTTCGTTGAGCTGGAAGCCTCCGACAATATTGTGGAGGAACCACCTTCGAACCTTCCAACAGAAGATCCTGTTCAAAAGATAGATTTGGGAACACCAGATAACCCACGTCCTGTATTCATAAGCAAGAATATAAAGGATGATGATTACCCGAGTATACTCGCTTTCTTCGTGAGTTCGTTGATTGCTTTGCATGGTCTTACGCTGAAAATGCCAGGCTTAGACCCCAAAATAGGCAGTTCACAAACTCAATCTTCAAGAAGACATCAAGCCTGTCAAGCAAGGCCAAAGAAGATTCCGTCCAGATGTGATGGAATAAATTGAACAAAGAAGTTCAAAAACTCAAAAGCGTCGGCTTCATCCGTGAGGAACAACATCCTGAATGGTTAGCCAACATTGTCCCCGTGACAAAGAAAAATGGGCAGATCAGGGTCTGTATTGATTATAGAGACCTGAATGGCGCATGCCCAAAAGATGAATTTCCGCTCCCCATACCAGAGGTAATGATTGATAATACCTGTGGATTCGAGCGAATGACATTCATGGATGGTTTCTCTGGCTACAATCAGATAAAGATGCATCCTGAGGATGAAAAACACATCCTTTCGAACCCCATTTGGCGTGTATTGTTACACTGTCATGCCATTTTGGTTGAAGAATGCTGGTGCCACATCAGAGGGCTATGATGAAAATATTCCAAGATATGCAGCACAAGACGGTTGAATGTTACGTTGATGACCTCGCCGTCAAAGCAAAAAAGAAGATCATCTCGAAAACCTTCGAGAAGTCTTCCTCCGGCTTCGCAAACAACAAACTGCGAATGAATCCATTGAAATGCTTCTTCGGCGTCTCGTCGGGTAAGTTCCTCGGATTCTTAGTTCGGAAAGCTGGAATAGAGCTTGACCCCATAAAAGTCAAAGCCATTCTAGAAATG